>JAHNEJ010000536.1:0-268808 GCA_022559845.1 Amorphophallus konjac | reverse complement strand
CAAGGATGTGTAGGCATGGGCCCACGTGTAGGGCATGGGCAAGGGCGTGCCGCTGGAGGCCTTTGGGTGTGCCGGCGAGCGCCCAAAGGGGCCGTGCCGGTGAAGGCTGCTGTAGGGCGTGCCGCTGGAGGGAGCGTGCCGCTGGAGGGTCCTGCCAGGGCGTGCCGTCGAAGCCTCAAATGGGCGTGCCGCTGAAGGTTAAATGGGTGATTTTGAGCCCATTCTTCTTCGAGGCCCATGGGCTGTGGGGCCTTTTGTGATTGATTTCTCCGGGGTTTCTTCACTCGGCACCGTTGTCGAAGCTGGGCCGAGCATGACATTTAGATGTGCGATTTTCGGTGTCCACAGACGTGCGCGGTTGAGAAACCGGCAATGAGGTAGGGTGATCGGCTCTCTCGTGTGCCCGGATCGGGTCACTGGACGCTCTCGCTCACTCTCTCGCAGCAGCGGTGATATGAAATTATAGCGAGCTAGGTCCTAAAACATGCTCTCTAGCAGTGGCATAAATAAATATATATGAAAATAAGCAAATGCCGAGTGTAGGGAGCGAGAACGATACCTCCACGCGCTCGGAGTGGGGAAGACGGACCCGGCCGAAACTCGTACTCCTGGGATAAATATTACACAATGACGACAGCAATGAAATATCACCCACTCCACGCAGGGAGGTAATGGGCTACACAAATGGGGTCCGGGAGGACCGAATTCGGGTTGACGGGCGGCTTCTCGCGTAGCTTCGGCAGCACCCGAACACGTGATGGTGGGGCCCACATGCTGTCCGGAGGGGCCGTGTGGGACCCGGTGGCACCACTATGGTGGGGACACTTATGGAAGCGATCCCCGGGCTGGCGACACGCTGGGACGGTGACCGGAGGCCGGGCGGCTCCGTTCGGCAACGATCGGAACAATCAGCCACGGGTCTGCCGGTTCTGTTTTCCGGCGCGCGCTCCGGCGAGAACGGACGCTGTGATCATCCCCGACGTCGGAATGCGACGAAACTGGCGCCGTTGGAAATATGCTTCGAAGGGATTCAACCCAAGGGAATTACAGAAAAATAATCAAGCATGTACTTCTGATTGGCGAATTTTGAAGGTTGCTGTTGTACAGTGTCTGAACTCTCAGATCTGCAGGGCTGTCCTCTGATAACTGTCATTGACCGCAGGGTGGATGTCCGATTCAGCTCTGGAGGTCTTCATAAAAGGTGTAGGAAATTGATCTAGGAAGATGGAAAAACTAGTTTGGACAAGTTTGGATGTGGCTACGAATTTATAGGATCTTTTCACTAACAGTGGGTCGGATCTGGAATCTGGCTGACAACACTGTAGCGGAGGAAGAACACGAATTTTTAAAAATAGATGGAAGGCTGATCAAAAATTAAGAAAATTTGTGGATGTAGGGGATTATACAGAACTCCTAGTGAAATTGGAAGGGTTTGGAAAAATCAAAAAGAGGGTCGGAGGTGAGAAACACAGGGCTACTGTCACTGTAGACAGAGACAAAACAGATCTGAGAATGAAAGATGCACGAAAATGGAAAAATACTAAAAGAGGGATTTTGGACCTGAATTTTTTTGTGGATGATGGGGTGGAATATAGGAACACACCATAAAAATTGTAGATCACGAAGAGGCCGTGGCTGGTAGTAGGAATTTCGGGAAGACACCTCTATCCAGCAGGACAGAATACCGAAGACGGTTTCGCGGCGGCTCGAAGGCGGCACGAACGGCGGCGGCGGCACAGATGATCACCGGAGATAGAGGGGAGGGGATAGAAGATTGAAATAACTCTAGAACTTGAGGTTGGAGGAGAGAAACCAGAGGGAGAGAGGAGGGGCTCAAGAACACTCTTGATTTTCCAACAATTTTCTCTTCATTAATGCTAACAAATGGAAAATACAACCTTTTATATGCCATGTGTCAAATCTAATCTACACCATTAGATCTAGGGGTGGGGAATGAAGGGCCTAGATTGGATGTGAATAACACACACAAAAATAATAAAATATTAAGGGGAGAGGGGCGCCCCATTGACCATGGTTAATGGGGTTGAATGGGTAGGTGAGGTAGGTAACCCACCTTGGACTAATTAAGCCACTTGTCTCCCATGTGGTCAAATGGCATTCAACCCTTCTAGATGGCCACCTAGGATGGTTGACCAGCCCCACATGAGTGACATGGACCAATGGGAAAGGGCTGAGGGCCCCCTTGCTGGTCCTACTGACGAATTACAAAGAAACCCAAACAATCCGTGGGAATGACGCATTGGCTTATAAAGCCGTACAATTGCGCATATACTTTCCCGTGGATATACAAATAAACTAAAGGACATAAATGTAAAATAAAATGTACATGCTCGGCGTCGATTCCCATCACCTACCCTGTTTCTTCTTGCATCCATCCACTGAGTGTCCTAGCTTATGGCAAAAAGAGCAGAGCACAGGACGCAGTTATAACTAACATGTTGCCAATAGCCAGCCCCATCCAGGTCTATCCATAGCCGCTCCCTGCGTGGAGCTGCTAAATCCATCTCAACACAGACCAAGGCCTCCGATGTGTCTGTTAGTGCCAAGGTTCTTTCATGTATACGCAGAACAGCTCCAAAATATCCAGCTATCGATCGGAGACAGTCTTCATGGTACAAATTAGCCGGCAGAGCTGGGAAGCCTATCCATATCGGTACCGTTGGTGGATCAGCATCGAAGTTAAAGTCAGATGTCCAACGGAAAAAATGAAACAAATAGCCCCTGATGTATAGATTTTTCTGGATCAAGAGCTTCATAAAGTCCGATTCACATTCAAAACGCAACAGAAGATGTCTCGGATTTAGCTTGCTAATAACAAAATCTGAAGAAAGCTTCAACCGCTGCATTAGACAGTTTTTAATATCCGAAAAAGAAGGCCGGCCATATGCACATTTGGCCACAATGGAGAAGGATAGGAAATGAATTGACGCCTGAACCTCCGCCTTGGTGAAAAACACCGCCGGTTCTCCCCGGTCAGTGAAGCCTAGTTCCTTAACCGGAATAGCAATCCTCGGCCGCATCTTAGATTCCATCAGCGCCTGTGCAAAGGTCCGGCGAGGAACAGCTTGGGAGGATGAAGAATCTGCCTCTGGTTGCTCCTTGAAGGAAGGTTGGACCCCCACCACTCCAGCCATGGCCGGTGGGGGGGTGCTTCGACGAAGACGAGTGACATTACTGAAATGTTTACATTCTTTGATTTACGTATATATTAAAACTTGTTGTAGGAAAGGGGTGTATTTATTTATATATGTTATGCATGAGAGTCTTCAGTTCTTATAAAAAGCTATTATATAATATGTCTCTATCTAGTTTTATTCTATGACTATTGAGTCTTCGGACTCACGCCTGTGGTTTGACAATTTCATAACATTAGGAGGCTGGACCTACACCCCACGAGCAGAAGCCTTGGCGAGTGAGTTTGGAGGAGCATGTTGCAGCCGCATGCATAGAAGCCTTTAAGGTTTTATTTTCACTATCTTCACGATGGTCTTTGATAAACATAGATTTTTAAACAATGTTGATCAGTTAAATCTAATTGTCCTCTTGGTAGACTTATCTAGTATGTGGGTTGTGTATGGGTTGCACATTGTGGTTTGTAATGTAAATAGATTTTAAGGTTCTGAATTATGAAGATAGGACCATGTGATGTTAATTATGCGTGTTTATGTTTTAAATAAATATGGTATGGTTGTTGTAACACCTCAAAATTTTCTAGGATTTTTCAAGATTAAATAGGACTTATTAAACATTTAAAAGGCTTAATGGGCTAATTAAATGAATTAAGGGTTAACTAAATTAATTTAAAAGCCCTATATTAACTAAAGGGCCATGCCACTTAAATTGGGCCCAAAGACCAATTTCTAAGACTATTAGGCCCAAGCCTACACCTAGAAACATAATAAGATTATTTTTCTAAATTGAAGTGGATAAATAAGGGGTAAATGAAAATTAATAGAATTTAACTAAAATTTAAATTACTGGGCCCTGGATAGTAGCGGTCTATCGCAAGACCGCTACTTGATGAAAACGGTCTAAGGGAGACCGCTACTAGATTCCGTGAGCACAAGTGAGAAAAATATGGAAAATGGGATTTTTCCCATCCGAATCCCTATGGTTCGATGCTATCTCGCATGACAACCTAGTGTGAGAGTCTTAGGAATCGATCCTACTCCAAATTAAGACTCTAAGTTTGATCTAATCCTCAAAACCCTAGCAAACCCTACAAATAGAACTCAGATTCGACCTGCGCAAACCTTGCTTTTGGCTCGCATATTTCGAAGGTAAGGGATCATCTTCTTAGGGTAAGTCTTTATAAGATTTTGTTCCTTTTAGTTTTATCTAACTCCCGTCCAAATTTCATGATAGGAGATCAAGCAACTGGAGAGTTAGAAGCCCCGGAAATCGTTGGTTCTCTACAAATCGCATAGGAACGAGTGGATTTCCCTGAGAAAGATCAGATGTTTAGAAGCCCTAACATAGGTAATTTCATGTTGAGTCTTTAGAACAAATTGTTCTCCTTTATATCTTTTACCAACCCTCCAATTCTCATGAATTAAGGTCACGCGGTTAAGGAGTTAAAAGGCCAGAAAATTATCGATTCCACGCAGGACGCGCAGGAACGGGAGTGAACTTCCAGTCAAGAATTCTATGTTTAAAGTCCAGCCCAGAGATAGGTTATCCTATGATGGCTCAAACAACGTGTTAGGAATAAAATCCCTATGACCTTGTGCGATTTCAAGCTTTCTACGTTGAGTATTTGATGTTTTTCCATGACTGCGTATGCATGATCATCATTGCATATTAGCCCTGCACCTTTTAACTAAAGATAAGAATTTTTACATGATTCATGTCTTCCCAAGCATTTTCTTCGTTCTAAAATATGTTCTCATATGTTAACCCTCTATTCTGATAGCTTTCATGCTTTTATTGACTTGGATTAGGCCCTGCATACCAATTTTTATTTCTGTCTGTAGCATGAAGAAAACGGCATTGAAGAAACCACCATATATAGATAGCGGACCTACGACAGACCGCTATTTACAAGAAGCGGCCTTGCTCTGACCGCCATCTAGTTCTGTAGCTAGTCAACCCCTTATTAATTTCTTATTAAATATAGTGTTATGCATGCATTTAACTCAGTTCTCATAGTTCCTGATCACGACATATCACACATATGCAAGTTGGCATGTTTCTAAACTTACCTTCATATATGTTAATTTCTTGTCCAAAATAATATAGTTTTGTAATTAAAGGAGTTTGCCATGATGTGAATACACCTTGTTTTATGATGGTAATCGTCCCTTCTAACCACATTCTGTTTTTATTAAGTTCACATATAACCCGTATCCCAGTACGTTGCTATTAATTACACACGCACTTGATAGGCACACTCTCTTGGACTTGTGATCCTCTCCGTTGGATATTCCTTCCACCGGACCTGTGATGTTATTTCAATACCTCCGTAAGTCTCCGCGAGCCTGAGATTCCTACTAGGACGTCGAGCTGGTTGTACCCTAAAAGCTCAATGGACTAGAAAGCACTTGCGTTATCGACGTTTTCTGCACTCTGGACAGATAGCGGCCCTTCGGAGACCGCCACCTTCAGGTAGCGGCCTGACCGTGACCGCCTTCTCCCAGAGATTTCACTGCGTCGACCCCTTCCCTCTCTGGTGTCGACTCTACTTAAAAACGGTACTTGCATGACCGCTACTGTCAATAAACGGTCTTCCCATGACCGTCTTCTAAATAAAATGGTCCTAGCATGACCGTCTCCTATCTAATTAATATCTAACCCTAGGTTTGACCCAAGGGTTGATTTTTTTCTGTTCTTAGATGGTCTATGGATTATCTGGAACCCAAACCTTATCCAATAGATTATTAATGAATTATGGAAAGTAATGAATGTACCGTTATGATGTCGGATTCCTTCTGTAGCATGACCTTGTTCTTAATTCATCCTTGAATTCTCATGTTCATAATTGGTGCATTCCACCTTCACGTTCTGCGAATCGGGTTCTATTTATAGGAGTGCAAAAAATCCTAGCCTGAATTTAAGAGATAAATACCCAATTTCGGGGATTTAGATGATAAAATCGATGGATAATAGTGGGAATATATCCCCAAGGTGGATAAAACTTGAGTTGGAGGGATATTATCATCGAAATCGGTGATAACAAGGAGTCCTCGAAGAAATCAGAGTTCAGGAAGTTCTTGGCTCTGTACCGAAGAAACGGTCTATCGCGAGGCCGCAACCTAAAGAAACGGTCATGGGAGGACCGCCATTTTAAGAAAAATGGTCATAGGGGTGACCGCCAGGCGATTGGGCCGAGTGGGGGTGATTTCGGGCGAATTTCTGAGGTAGCGATCTTGGAAAGATAGCCTAACGAGAATGTACAAGCACTTAACGAGAATGCACTTTCCACTTTCATAACCATAAAAGCTATGCACTAGAATGTCATGTAACAAGCAAGTAATAAGAGATAGCCTCATGGTTTGAATTGTACATTATTGGCCAAAACTTTGTTATTTCTCGTGGAAGTAACTTGATTTATAATGTGAAGATGCAAGAGCGGGTACGGACATTGTCAAAGGGCTCGACGCTAGCCCCCTCGGTAGATGGTCGGAAACATACTGAAAACCATGGGATATGATGAACATTGGCATCGCATTGCGCCCGGAGTACTTTTTTTTATAGACAGTGAAATCTACGAGGCCATTACATACTTGATAGTACATTCTTGTTTACATGACTTTCTAGTGCATAGTCTTTATAGTTATAAAAAGTACATTCTCATTACATGCTAGTACATTGCTAGTACATTCACGTTACATGAAAGGCCACATTACATTCTTGCTTGATCATGCTCTCAATCTACATGAAATCTCGCATCTCTATAGTCTATACCTTGTTACTTGTGTCATTACCTTGGTTTTATCGTGCATTTATCATATTTCATTTATCTCACCTTCTAGAGCTAAATTGATAATTACTTTAAATTTACTTTCATGTTGATACGAAGATATCTACTGGCAAGTGTGCTCATTTCCTACTTTCCAATCTTTCAAGAAATTCTAGCGGGGGATTCGGACTACGCAGTGACGAGTCCGAGAGCGATTAAAGATCGAGTGAAGACGTAGACATGAGTCCATATGATTAGTCATGAGTCAATTATGTAATTTTCTCTTTTATTGAGTCTAGTGAAAGGAAGTCAAGTGTCTATGTAACCCATGAATTTTATTATTCAATAAAGTGAAATTTTGTGTATATTACCCTGTGTTCACTCTTCTTATGTGTGAATGTTAGTGCTAGATTGTCTTGCTAGCGTGAGGTTTACCATGCCCGACTATTCACGTTCCCGAACTACTTCCGCTGCATATCTCGGGGTCGTGTCAGTTAAGTTGGTATCAGATCCTAGGTATAAGTAAAGTCCTAGGAAAAAGTCATGTCATAGGATAAGTCCAAGATTTGAAGACCCAAACCTATGAATTAGGAGAAAATTTTAACCTTGTGAGACATTGGGTAGAGCCCGGGATGAGGATAGTTATTTAGGAAATATATCTTTAGGTAACTCTCCTAAATTCTAAGGAATAACTAAGTGTTTATTCTCAAGCACCTTATTCTTACTATGGCCGCGAACGTGCTAATTGGGAAGCGATGCAACAGACTGTTGCCGGGTCTTACCCAGGCCCTCCAAACTGTGGCCCAAGCTGGTGCAAGGGCTGACGCGGGTGATTTACACAAGAACTTCCGGAGTATGAACCCTCGCGGTTTTCTAGATCCTCAAATCCCGACGAAACTGAGAATTGGATCGATGAGATGAACCGGGATATTTGAAGCCATGCATACTCCGACTAAGACAAGGTCTGTCTCGCAACATTCCAACTAAACAAAGATGCGCGTACTTGGTGAAAGCCACTTCTGCACATCTTCAAAATGCACAACTTACATGGGAGGAGTTTCATGTACTCTTTCGAGTAAAATATTTCTCCGAACATGTCAAGGAGAGGAAAGCTGCGAAGTTTGCCTCCTTAAGGTAAGGAATGATGTCTGTGGCGGAGTATGAGCTCCAATTCTCCCGTCTCGCTCCTTGTGCTCCTCACCTGGTTAGTACCGATCTATTAAAGGCTAACCGATTCATGGACGGCCTAAGGCCGATTTTCATTACTCAACTTGACCTCATAATATCCGTACATATACGGAGGTTGTCCAACGGGCACATTTATGTGAAAGGACCTTGGAGAAGGTAGAGAAAATAAAAGGGAAAGATGAAAAGCCAAGCCAAAACCACGATAGGCGAGAGGAAAGAGAAGAAAGGTTTTAGCATCACGGAAGATTACAAACCCCATCAATAAGAAGAGGTCTCACAATGGCAACGGTAATAGCAAAAGGAATGGCAACGATAAGAATAAAAAGAGTCAAGGAGGAAGAGGAAAAGTAGTCATGGCGGCTTGCTCATTCTGCGAGAAATTCGATCATTCGGCCGAAGAATGTTGGAAGCGTCTTGGAGCTTGTTTACGTTGTGGAAGTCGGGGAGCATCGCGTGCCCACATGTCCTCTCATAAAAGAACAATCATCAAAGGGTGACCGTGATAATGGACGAAGGCGACAAGGCCGATTAAACGCCGTCTTGGATGGTGAGGGTAAAACGACTAAAGGTACCATCATGACCTATTCACATTCATTATCGCCGTAATTGTTAGGTAAAACTAAGTAACTACAAGTAAAACACACTCTCCATAAAACTCATGCAATAAATTTGGAGACCAAATTCTTCTTAAGTGGGGGAGGGTGTAACACCTCAAATTTTTTTTAAAATTTTCAAGATTAAATAGGATTTATTAAATATTTAAAAGGTTTAATGGGCTAATTAAATGAATTAAGGGTTAACTAAATTAATTTAAAAGCCTATATTAACCAAAGGACCAAGCCACTTAAATTGGGCCCAAAGACCAATTTCTAAGAATATTAGGCCCAAGCCCATACCTAGAAACCTAATAAGATTATTTTCTAAATTTAAGTGGATAAATAAGGGGTAAATAGAAATAGAATTTAACTAAAATTGAAATTACTGGGCCCTGGATAGTAGCGGTCTATCGTAAGACCGCTACTTGATGAAACGGTCCAAGGGAGACTGCTACTAGATTCCGTGAACACAAGTGATAGAAACGTGGAAAATGAAAATTTTCTCATCCCAATCCCTATGGTTCGATGCTATCTGGCATGGCAACCTAATGTGAGAGTCTCAGGAATCGATCCTACTCCAAATTAGGACTCTAAGTTTGATATAATCCTCAAAACCTTAGCAAACCCTATAAATAGAACCCAGATTCGACTTGCGCGGACCTTACTTTTGGCTCGCATATTTCGAAGGTAAGGGATCATCTTCTTAGGGTAAGTCTTTAGAAGATTTTGTTCCTTTTAGTTTTATCTAACTCCCCTCCAAATTCCATGATAGGAGATCAAGCAACCGGAGAGTTAGAAGCCCCGGAAATCGCTGGTTCTCTGCAAACTGCACAGGAACGAGTGGATTTCCCTGAGAAAGATCAGACGTTTAGAAGCCCTAACATAGGTAATTTCACGTTGAGTCTTTAGAACAAATTGTTCTCCTTTATATCTTCTACCTACCCTCCAATTCTCATGAATTAAGGTCAGGCGGTTAAGAGTTAGAAGGCCAGAAAATTGTCGGTTCCACGTAGGACGCACAGGAACGGGAGTGAACTTCCAGTCAGGAATTCTCTGTTTAAAGCCCAACCCAAAGGTAGGTTATCTCATGATGGCTCAAACAACGTGTTAGGAATAAAAACCCTCTGACCTTGTGTGATTTCATGCTTTCTACGTTGAGTATTTGATATTTTTCCATGACCGCCTATGCCTGATCATCACTACATATTAGCCCTACACCTTTTAACTAAAGATAAGAATTTTTACATGATTCATGTCTTCGCAAGCATTTCTTCGTTCTAAAATATGTTCTCATATGTTAACCCTCTATTCAGATAGCTTTCATGTTTTTATTGACTTGATTAGGCCCTGCATACCAATTTTTATTTCTATCTGTAGCAGGAAGAAAATGGCCTTGAAGAAACCACCATATATAGATAGCGGAACTGCGACAGACCGCTATTTACAAGAAGCGGCCTTGCTCCGACCGCCATCTAGTTCTGTAGCTAGTCAACCCCTTATTAATTTCTTATTAAATATAGTGTTATGCATGCTTTTAGCTCAGTTATCATAGTTCCTGATCACGACATATCATACATATGCAAGTTGGCATGTTTCTAAACTTACTTTCATATATGTTAATTTCTTGTCCAAATAATATAGTTTTGTAATTAAAGGAGTTTGCCATGATGTGAATACACCTTGTTTTATGAGGTAATCGTCCCTTCTTACCTCATTCTGTTTTATGAAGTTCACATATAACCGTCTATCCCAGTACATTGCTATTAATTACACACGCACTTGATAGGCACACTCTCTTGGACTTGTGATCCTCTCCGTTGGATATTCCTTCCACCGGACCTGTGATGTTATTTCAAGGCCTCCGTAAGTCTCCGTGAGCCTGGGATTCCTACTAGGACGCCGAGAATGTTGTATCCTAAAAGCTCAATGGACTAGAAAGTCCTTGCGTTATCGGCATTTTCTGCACTCTGGACAGATAGTGGCCCTCCGGAGACCGCCACCTTCAGGTAGCGGCCTGACCGTGACCGCCTTCTCCCAGAGATTTCACTGCATCGACCCCTTCCCTCTCTGGCGTCGACTCTACTTAAAAACGGTACTTGCATGACCGCTACTGTCAATAAACGGTCTTCCCTTGACCATCTTCTAAATAAAACGATCCTAGCATGATCGTCTCCTATCTAATTAATATCTAACCCTAGGTTTGACCCAAGGATTGATTTTATTCTATTCTTAGATGGTCTATGGATTATCTGGAACCCAAACCTTATTCAATAAATTATTAATGAATTATGAAAAGTAATGAATGTACCGTTAGGTTTGACTCAATGTCGCTACTTTGACATATTTACCTAGGACGAAGGTTGATACCGTCTAAAGGGACATGTTAGGAAAACGGTCGAGGTAAATTAGATTGTCATGAGCAGCATAGGGAAGACATCTTACTATCACGTCGTATTTTGTGACTCATTTCCCAAGAGGCTCCTCCCACTTTATAGTGACAGAGTCATGAGTGTAAAACACTTGGAGTCGACATTGCCTATTGTAAGAGATCCGGAGTGTTGAGGCCGATGGATACTAAGAGTCTGAGGTACCTGTCGAGATAGGTTAAGTACTTCGCTAGTATGGTGATGACTTAGCGGGCACTACATCGATGTTCAGAAAATCTCATGGAGATCATAGACTCCATTTTCTGGTATAACTATTGAAGTTGTAATTTTTGACACGAGGAACATACGATGTCGAGACCTATGTTGTCGGTCCTAATGGGCAAGTGGGAGCTATTAATAGTAGGGCTGTCAATGGGCCGGGCCCAAGCGGGGCTTAAGTCAACCCGGCCCGGGCCCGACTTATCAATATTAAAGTCCATCCCGGGCCCGACTTATGTCGGGTCGGGCCGGGTCGGGCCCGACACTATTTAAAAAATATAAAGTCCAGCTAAGTCCCCGACCCGGCCCGACAACTTAAATAAAATTATCAAAATAATATATTTAACAATATAAAATTTATAATGTTACTAAATTAATTAAAATTTTGATATATCTATTACATAATTTGTATGAAAAGAGAGTTTTAAAATTTTTAATTGAGTAAAATAACATAATTTTAACTAAATAATATGAAGTGTGAATAAAAAAAAAAAAACGGACCGGGTCGACGACGGGTCGAACTCAAAACCCGAGTCCGACCCGCGAACTTAGTTTACGCGAGTTGAAAAAGATCTTGCGACTTGACCTAAAATCGGGTTAGGATCTACCGGGCCATCACGTCCAAAGGGCCGCATGTCAATGCAACCCAACAAAGCTGCACACGTGCACGCGCTAGCGAACTCATGCATGGTAGCAAGAATGCCAGCACATGGCGCCTGAAACCTTCGAGAGTGCAAGCATGTACACCTCCCGGCCTCTTGCCCTCCCTCTCTTCTCTTATCTCTTTTAGTCTCCACAAGCTTTCCCTTGTTCCTCCACGTAGAACAACCCTTCTCCACACTTCTCATCCTCGTCCATCTCCACCGGTGTCTTCTCATCCTCCTCCCCATTCTATTATAAATAGGGGTAATGGGGGTACGTGAGAAACGGCATAAAAGAGTGTGTGTGCATGGTGTCTTCTCATCCTCCTCTCCATTCTGTTATAAATATATATATAGGGGGTAACGGAGTACGTGAGAAACGGCATATAAGAGTGCGCGTGTCTCCTCCTCCTCCTCCTCTCCATTCTATTATAAATAGGGGTAACGGGGTATGTGAGAAACGACATATAAGAGTGCGTGTGCACGGTGTGTCTTCTCATCCTCTCCATTCTATTATAATAGGGGGTAATGGGTATGTGAGAAACGGCATGTAAGAGTGTGTGTGCATGGTGCGTGGGTGTGGGTATTACGTAGGTAGTGAGGAGGTTGATTTAAAGGTGTGGTTATTATGTTAGTGGAGTGAGAGAGAGAGAATATAAGAAAGAGAATATAAGAAAGAGAACATGAGATTGAGTTTGAGATCTGCTCTAACATAGTGTGCATGTAAGAGAGAGAATGTACGAGGAGAGTATAGTGCGACATCATTCTCTCCTTACTTCTCATTATTCTTTCTCTCTCTTGATCGTCTCACTCTGATTGTCAGTGACGATGACAAGGATAGTGTGACCATCACATGCATAATCACACTTCAAGTAGAGGTCACGAATTCAATTCTATATTTCGACGACGGACACGACAATGACTCCGGAAGATCATTACCGTAATCCTAGAGATTTGGAGGGTAGATCAACCGATAGACTCACGTTATCTACCTCCGACTCCACTAGAGCGTGTCGATTTCGTCAAAATTCGTTGAGCGTTTTTGCTTCGACTTTGGCTTCTATTTTTGCTTTTGTTCAGCTTCCGTTCTATTTCACTTTGTGCGGACAAGATGTATACTTAACATTGTAATTGTGATTTTTTTTATAATCATGTATTTATTGTCGGAGTTATCGACAGATAAGAATGTATCTTGAGTTACACGTAAGAAAGAGTTGATGGGCGAGATTTAACAATCGAAAAAAAAAGTTGACGGGGGAGCGTCAATGCTTAAAAATTTGAGGTAACTTCATTAATATAAAGTTCAAGCAAAGAGCGGACGGATGTGATAGACTGCGGAGAAATCGATGACGTCGGCGGTCAATCTACAAGTTAGTTCTTAAGCACTCGTTAGTGGGTCACTATTGATCTAACGTCAACGAACGTACTCTTCAGTTTTCACCGACACATTTGAGATTGAAGAGCCTTCGTGAGGAGACTTTGCTGCTGCTCCCCAGGAGGAAGAACTTGTGACAGAGCATTCTGATCATATTGACCCAGCAGCGAGGGGTCAATGTTCTGATAAGATCCTTTCCCCATTGAGGACACAGCGGAAAAAAACTCACCTTCCTTCAATTAACCAGAGAGAGAGAGAGAGAGAGTATGCAAGGTTATATAGCATGACAAATCTCAGAAAAAGGAAGAAAACACTTCCATCGGTCCAAGTCACGGTAGAACACTTCCATCGGTCCACGTCACGGTAGACGCGTGGCCCTGCTACTATGTATATAACATATCACTCTTTATTTGCACCACCAACACTCCACAGGAGCAGCCGCCGCCCACACATAGGACAGGAGACAGAAAGCGTATGTGTGAGAGAGCGGACCTGCGCCGTGCATGCTATGCTCGGCCTCTTCCGCTCCATCCTCAGGCGAAGCGGTCGAGGATGTCGCTGACGGTGGTGTACTTCACGTCGGGGTAGAGTGCCGACGCCTCCACCCCGAACGACGGCTCGATCTCGAAGTTGGTGTGGTCACCCTTCACGAACGCGCTGTGGGTGATGGCCTGAATAATGTTCACCGGGAACGGCGACTCTGCAAATTAACAGCAAAAATCCAAACACCACATTTATCACCATCAGCCATGACCAGCAGGAAGGAAGAACACAGGAACAGAAGGAGCCGTCAATGGCGTCCATATATAGTACATATGAAGCGTCTTGCCTTGGATCTGCTTGAGGACCTCCTCCTCGGGGACGTAGATTTTTTCCAGGGTCTTGCCGATCTTGCCCTCCCAGAGCGCCACCAGGTCATTGAAGGAAATGATGTTGGCCGGGGGGCGCAGGTAAACGATCTTGTTCAGAGTGCGCGGGTCCTCCGCCGCCCGGATCGTGTAGGTTCCGATGTCCTCCTCGTTCACGAAGATGGCCTTGGGGTTGCCATCGCCGAGGATGATGACCTTGTCGCGGGGAGGGGAGGGGAGGAACCCCGGCTGGGCGAGGGAGGGGAGGAAGTAGCCGGCGAAGAAGTTGGAAGAGACGATGGTGTGGGGGATGCCCTCCGCCTCCAGCAGCCGCCGGATCTTGGCCTTGCCCTCGAAGAACGTTTTCGCCGGCTCCACCGCATGCACCCGGTCCACGTCGTTCCCGAACTCCGACGGGAAGAATCGCTGCAGAGATCAAATTTTGTGGGAATTCCATTGGATTAAAAACTAAAATCTAACAGGAATCTGCAGCAGGGAAAACAGGGGAGGCCGAAACAGGTAAAGCAGAAATAAACGGGTAAGCAGCGGATAAATCTGATATTACAAGCGATCATGTAATCGACACCGGAGAAGAACAAAAAGAACATTGTAGCATCAGATGGGGCATGGGGAAATCTGGGTTCCTGTCCATTCCACTATTCTGATCAGCGCTTCCGATCGGAGCCAAAACCACCAATAAGGGAGTAGGGAAAGCCGGAACCCAAGAGCTTCCGTATGCACTCTGTTCCATTGATCAACGTGAAGAGGGTTATGGTTATTCACCTTGACGTTGCCGGCCTCCTTGATGGCGTCGACGATCCTGGTCTGGTCCCGCACCTGGCCCGTCCCAATCGTAGAGATCACCACGTCCACCTGCTTAAACGCGCTCACCAGGCTCCCGTGGTCGTACAGATCACCCTGCAAACCCCCGCCGCCGCCGTCATGATTCCAACAGGGAAATGCCACCATCAGCCACCGATCAGCGCAGCCACAGAGAGAAACAGGGGACCGACGCAACGGAAAGAGGTGCGGGAGGATCTTACGTAGAGGAAAGTGACGCCGGCGTCCGTGAAGCCCTGGAGGAGCTTGGCCTTCTCGGGATCGGTGGTCTCGGCGGTGCTCTTCCGGATGAGGAGGAAGGTGGGGTTGCCAGCCTTGGCGCTGGCCTCCACGATGAACTTGCCGATGGACCCCCGTGCCCCCGATCACCAGAATCTTGCTCTTCCCCTCCGCTGCCATTGTTGCTCTCCGCTCCTCTCTCTCTCTCTCTACCCTCCCCAGTCTCTCTCTATAGACTGTGCTTGCTCTCTGGGTGCTTCCGGCGAAGAGCCCAGTGTTGTGTCGCGATGAAGGTGGCGGAGGCCGTTATTTATGGGGAAGAGGGGGTCGGGATTGAAGTCACCTATGGCGTCACTGGACCATCGTCACCGTGTTGCCTAGGTGGCCGCGGGAGTGGAACCGTTTGTCGGTTTAGGACCACTTTGATACCATGTTACGATCATCTCTCTCTCTCTCTGCATGTGCCTTAACTTATGTTTGGTTTGCTTGTTTTTTTTTTATTTTCAGCATTAGTACACAGCCACGCCTTGTGTTAGCACAAATACGAATAAGTCCATCTTAACCCACATCTAGGAAAAAGACACCATTCCTGCAAAACTGCGTATGTTGATCTTCAACAAAACTGCGTCAGAGACTCTTGTTTACGAGGAGTGTTAGAGGGTCGTTTAATAACATTAATTTGACAAGGATAAATGTAAAATTGGCTAGTTTATGGGCGTCGGAACGTAAGAGTCCTTTTTCAGAAGGTAAGATATTGTTGGTCTACAATAATGACCCGGGCTTGTATTTATATAGCCTTCGAATCTTTGCCTCCTTGGTCGTTTCAAAGGCCACGTGATCAATAAAGAGCATAAGATTTTAGGAAAATATAGATGAGAACATCTGTTGCTCAAAAAGTACGATAAAAATAAGAACACAAACAATTGGGAGAAGCGTCAATGCGGGACAGATTCGAAAATAGAGTAGTAAAACTCGGGTTAATTCAAATGCAGGTAAGGTATATATCTTATAGAGTGTTCAGGCTATTTGATTGTATTTTTTTATTTTTTTCTCTCAAAATAAAAATTAAGGAAGGGGAGAATATTCAAACACTTTTGGTAAGATTTATCTTATTTCTTAGGGGAGAATCTTATTCCGCGTAAATCTTCTTCAAAATAAAAATAAATCTCGAGTAATTTTAAAAAAAACGTCTAGAATTACTCAAAATTTCTCACGCAATTTTAAATGTTTTTATTTTTTATTTTTTTAAAAAATTGAGTCTATTCTAATCAAGGTGGAATAATAGATTTTAACTTTTCATTATTTTACCCCAAAATTCGATGAGGTTTTGAAAAAATCGACCCACCCTTTCAAATTAATATTATTATTACTTAGTCTATGAGATAAGCCCCCCTACCACCCTTAACCTTTCGTCAAAGAGAGTCTAGAAAAGTTGGATGACCAAGGATTGGGGGCGTGGGGGTCGACGCCCACCATTAATTAAACAAATTGATGGACTTAGGGTGTATTTGGAAATGCCTTCGTCCCGGATTCCAATCATTGGAATCTATGACAGGGGTGAAGGAGTTTCCAAATGACCCAAACCGGCATAGGCTTGCGCGCACGAGGGATTTTGAGAGGGGAGAGAAATTAGGCCCATGAACCTTACTTCTCTGGAATTCTCAAAATCTCCCAGGGACCCGCTTCGGGCAACCTTGCCAGTGATTTTAAAGGTCAAATGCCATGTATACTCTCGTCTTCCCCATCCAGACCGTCTACCTATAGAAGCCAGGCCGTTGCATGTTGTTGTCATCGTCGTCCGTTGCAACTGACACCCACAGATGCCCGCAGAGCTACCGCCATTAGCCCATGCTCGCAGACGTCGCAGCACCGGTCGCCAAGAAGTCCATCACCGATGTCACCCTCAAGCTCGCCAACATCATTGTCGCGCCTGTCGAGGTCACCCTTGCCGCCGGCCGACGTTGCTGCAAGTTTGCAGACATCGCAGTTACTGTAGGGCAAATTTGAAATTGCTACAGTAAATAATCGCGCACAGTATTTTGACAAAATTTTCAAAACACTGTGTGCAATGGTAAGAAGGGTAACGAGGTCATTCCACCGTTCACCCCCTCACACTTTCGAAATACGTCCAACCATCTCCACTAATTTTCCTAAAATCTCTGACCCATCCGTATCTTGTACGGTGTAGAGATTTTAAAAAAAAATCCCGCGGGCCATAAGCGTTCCCAAACGCGCCCTTGGGAAGGTTCGGCTGAGACGATGTTTCTCCGGATGCTGGCTTCTTTCTCTCGGGATTAGAGCTCTCCCCTTTCCAGGTGTGTGAGGGGCTCGTGCTCTCTTTTTTTCTCTCTATGTCGCTGTTTTTCTCCGTATGTCTGTCTATCTCACTATGTATCTCATTAGGGCAACCAAATTGGGTTTTATTGGGGGGAAATGGTGCTGAGACGGCGGCGTTAGGCCGAGTGGTCCGTCTGGCGGCGCCATGCGGATCGGCTCTGGCCGCTGGATCCATGCGTGGCCGCCGGTTCACTGGTGACGCTTTTGGCCCATTTGGCCCATTTATGCTAGCTTGGCCCAATCTAGCTACTATTTACCCACTTTGTCTTCATTGCTAGAAGCATTTTGTTTATTTTCTGAGCCGGAGCTGGTGAACGCTTGTGCTGCTGGGGCCCCTACGGACCAACATTAATGCGTGCTCCGTAGTAATTTTATCGATCTTCGGGATCGATCCCGAGCTTATCTTGAGTTTCAGTATTTATTCTTGCAGCCACATCATGCGGTTGGAAACTCACTACAAGGGTTTTGTCAGGCGGATGATCGCCCGAGAGTTCTTTCGTTCTTCAAGGACTATTCTGATGCGGGACGGACATCGAACTCGACTCCAAGTTGATATGCAAACCTTGGACTCTAGACAAGCTCGCGATCGTCGCTTAATGTGGAATGCGTACGGACGTGCGTGGTTGAGAAACCGGCAGTGAGTTAGGGTGGTCGGCTCTCTCTCATGCCCAGATCGGGTCACGGGACGGGTTTCGCTCTCACTCTCGCAGCGGTGATAAAAATATACGAGTTAGGATCCTAACAAGCTCTCTAGCAGCGGCATATAGAAGTAAATACGAGTAAAGCAAATGCCGAGTGAAGGAGCAGACACGATACCTCCACGCTCCGGGCGTGGGGAAGGCGATCCCGGCCAAGTACGGTAACTCCCGGTACAAACAATTTCAATAATTTACAGAAATGATTTCTACTGTCCACTCTACGCAAGGAGGTAACGGGCTCCAAGTGGGGCCCGGGAGGACCGATCTTGGGTTGACGGGCAGCACTTGATCCGCTTCGCCAATACCGTCCGGAAGACGCTTGTTGTGGGTTGTGGGACCCACATGCTGCTCAGACCTCCGAACTGGGTGAGGTGGGTCCCGCTGCCAAGGGGACACCTGGAGAAACACTCCCCTGGAAGGCGGTCAGGCTGGAACGCCGGGAGGAGGTCGGGCGGCTCCGGTTGCCTGGAGTGCAGCTTGCTGCCCACGGGTCTGAGTTGCTGTTTCAGGCCTGCGCGACCCGACAAACTCTGCTACTGCGATCAATCCTGACGTCGGATCGACGTGAGATTTACGCCGTTGGAAAGCTCTTTCGGAGAGCTTCGTCCAAGGACTATGGCAGGAATTTTGAAGGCTCTGTATTTTTCGTGGTGGATTTTTAAACAGACTGATTGACAGACTCAGAAAACACAGGACAGAAATTGATTTTCCTGAGAATAGGCGTTGACCGCGACTAAGACTTCAGATCTAGGTGTTGGGCTCTTCATGACAGTTGGATATTTTTTGTGGATTGTTTAAAGGAGATTTGGTTGGGGAAACGGATTTTCTAACAATGGTGGGTCGGATCTGGACTGCACAGGACATAACAGATTTTTGACTGAATTTTAATTTTTCAGAGGAGAAAAAGAACTCCTAAATTTGTGAAAAAATTATTGGAGATGGGATTTGGTGGGAAGAATACCCAGTCTAAATTTGGACTCAATCAAAAAAGGGGAAGGGGGTCGAACAGAGGAAGAACTAGGTTGCTGTGACACAAAATAGAATACTGGCAAATCTGGGAGGCTGGGAAACACGAAATGGGAAAAATAGAAAACGATGGATAGAAAATAGGAAAATTTTCTTGGAAGAGGGTATTTGCGTGGGGAAGCTACCCTCAAAATTTGGGCTCCAGAAGATGTGTGGATTCGGAGCTAAAAATCGGACAAGGGGGCTTTGTCCTGATTTGGACAGAACTCCGACGGCGAGGCGGTGGCGGTGCGATGGAGGCTCGATGGCGACGGCGGCGGTGTTGACCTTCACACTCATGGAGGTGGTGGAGGAGAGGCGTCACACCTCTGAAATCAGAGCTCTCACAGCTCTAGGGGCGGAGAGAGGGGGGCCCTTGGGCCTTGTGAGCACAAATGGATTTTTCTTCTCATTAATGCTAAGTAATTCATAAATTACAAGGTATTTATAGAAAATGTAAAAAGACCTAAACTACCCTCAGATCTAAATTAGGGGAGGGGTATAAAAGGGACATCACTTTTAATCTCACGTGGTCAAAAAAAATTAAAATTAAATATGTCTAGTGGAAGGGGGCGCCCCCTTGACCAAGAGCTTCCAATTTGGACTTTTTGTCCACCTTGTCCCCCCTTGGTCCAAGTCTTCTAGAAGCCCACCTTGGACCTTTGACCAGTCCCACATGGGCCCCTAGGGATTAGGTGGACCAATGGGGAAGGAGATGGGGGCCCCTTGCTGGTCCCACTGTACTTTTACACAACAACACAAAGATCCTTAAGGTAACAAATTAACTTATAAAGCCTTACAATTGCAAACCTACTTTCCAATGATATAAATATAAACTAAAAGGACACAAATGTAAACAAAATGTGGGTGGTTTTACTCTGATGTCCCCATCATATCCTTTTGGGTTTGTTTGGGTTGATCGCTTCCGTGACGGACAACGATTTTGCCTAGTATCGACTTTACCGGAAAGGCATGACCGGATGAGTTTTTTCATAATGCAGTGGGCTCCCTTGGCTGGCTGATGAGGCTGGGACCCTTTGACGATTACTTTGGGGACCGTACATCAGCTCGAGTGATTTCTTCGATATTCGACTTGGTTGCCGTTGTGTCTTCAGAGCATTTCGTAGCTCAATCATTATGTTGGTGATATGTTAGAGCTTTAGTGGCTCGAGGGAGCATCCCCAGGTTGTAAATTGCAACGATTAAGTTTGACTTGATGGTTTTTAGATCGGGGCTGGGAGTACACACTTGTGTAATATTTTAGGTGTCAACAATATTCTGGAGGGGTTCCTTACGTTTATATAGCTATAGGCTTTCTTTGAGTAGGGGAACTGGGAGAGTATGGGTGGGTTACATCTATGTTAGGGACTCTTGCCATTTTGAGACTCTTGTCCTCCCCTCATCCTCTTGAGCTTCCAACTCTCAGGTGATAGCGTAGCAGCCGCTTGGATTATTAGGGTTAAGTGCCCAACCGTGAGGAATTCACCCTGACTCATTGAGGAGTCTTGATGTCAGGCTGATCCATAAGGGATAAGGGATATCCTCTGCCTGGGTAGGGAGTCCGGGGCTTGGGCATCCCTGAGAGAGCGTTTATCCACCTTTAGATGGCTTGATTTGGTCGCCTACTGGGCTTTTCACGAGCATTGGGGAGGCCTTCGTTCACGAGATGGCGACCTAGCCAAGGCTGGATGGGCCATGCTGGTCTGCTTAATTGAGGTCCCGTAATAAGTGGGTCTTGTTGGTGGTGCGGACACCCGAGTAGTTGAGCGGCGCGACACGCCGAGCCACCGGTACCGCACACGGAGCACGACTCGAGCCACCTCAGCGTCCATCTGGCTCGGAGACAGCCTGGAGACTCCGCCTTGAGCCTCCCCATTTATCATATTTAGTTAGCCTTTATGTGTGTGTAATTTGTGTTTATTTCATTGTATTCGGTATGTAATTATGAGTGTACGAGGGGCTTATTTGTAAAATGGGACCCTTGGGCCCCACGGGACCCCCAAGCCCCTCCCATTGATCCACCTCAGCCCATGGGCCCCATGTGGGGTCAGTCAACATGTCAAATGGAGGCATCTAGAAGTTGGAATGGTAAAAGGCACATGGGAGACAAGTGGACTTCAAAGTCCAAGGTGGCTACCAAACTTGTCCCCCCTTGCCACCATAGTCAATAGGCCGCCCCCTTCCATGTATTTTTTTATTTTAATTTTTGTGTGATGTTCACATCTCATCCCAGCCCTCCATCCCCTTCCCCTAGATCCAATGGTGGATAATAGATGTGAGATGTAACACATAAATACTTGTATTTTCCCATTTTGATAAATTAATGCCATTTGAATCAAACTAATTCCAAGAGCAAGGGCTGGTGCGCCCCCCTCCTCTCTCCTCCCTCCCCCCCTTGGATGTTGTGAAGACTTCCATTCTGATGTGTGACTCCTCGTGTATCGGTTCCGACGATCGCCGCCGCCGCCACGAGCCGCCACCGCACCGCCATCGCCATCAACGGAGTTCTGCCCGCGCAGTACCACAGCAGCTTGTTCGAAATTCACAGGTCTTCCCCGAGCTCATTGTGCTACCAAATTTGGAGGAGTTGTTCCTGGGATGTTCCTCCCCACCCACAAAAATCAGGCCAGCATTCAGATCACGTTTCCTATATTTTGATTTTCGTCCACTCTTCCATTTTGGTTCTGCCAGAGTTCTGTCCAGGTTCACCTCCGTCCTGCGTTTCATGTCTTAGAGCCACTTTTTAATTTCTGTTAGTTCGCCCAATTTTACTGGGGGTTCCATCCATCCACCCCTTCATCCACAATTTTTCTCAATTTTTGATTCGCCCATCTCATATTTTCTAAAAATTGTTCTCAGACCCATCTACAGTTCTGTCCACCTGTTCCCAGATCCGACCACCAGTCACCCAAAAAATCATAACAAATCGGAGCCACCTCCAAATCAAATTCTAAAAATAGTCCCAGTTCCGTGGTTTGATTCCCTACAACTTCTAAGAAGAGCTCAAGAGCTGAATCGGAGGTTTACTAGGCGGTCAACGGTGGTTCTCAGACAAGTGCCCTGCAGATCTGAGATTTCGGTTACTGTACAACAGGGACTTATAAATTCAACAAAGTTCTGATCCGACCAGATCCAGCAGATCTCTCTAGGTCTAGATTGAAGCATTTGAAGAGAGATTTCCAACGATAGCTCATGCGTCCCGATCCGACGTTGGGATTGACCGCAACGGCCGTTTTCGCCGGAGCGCGCGCCGGAAGACAGCAACCAAAATCCGTGGGTTATTAGTTCAAGAGTTGGGAATCGGGGCCGATCGACCCCCGATCGGTGTTCCCGGCCGACCGCCATCCGTGGAGACGCGCCACCAGGGGTCCCCATCACAGTGGGTCCCACCCCCGCAAATCCGGAGGACAGCACCGTCCGTGGGCCCCGCGGGCCCGTAGAAGCCACCGTTCGGAAAGCACGAAAACACGGAGTTCGGCACCGCCAGGCGACATCAAGATGCTGCCCGTCAACCCGAGTTGTGTGATTCCCGGACCCCATATGTGACCTTTTACCTCCCTGCGTGAAGTGGGTCGACTTAGTGTATTGCTGTAATAATTGTTAACCGGGAGTCCGTGATTCGGCCGGGGTTGTCTTCTCCACGCCGGGTGCGTGGAGGTAATGGTCCGAACCTCTTGGCGTTCATTTGCTTAGCTAGTATATGGTCTTTTGCCGCTGCCGAGAGTGTAGGTACTAGCCCGTGTGTCCATGTCACCGCTGTGAGAGTGAGAGTGACCCGTCCCGCGACTCGATCCGAGTCCGGAAGTTGAGTCGGACTACCCTTGACCTCCGCCGGTTCCTTAACTGCGCACGGTCCGCACTTTCTCTCACTTGGGACGACGAGTGAGCTTCCACTTCTGTTAGCGACGTTTCGCCACTAGGAGCTCGTAGTGTCGGGCTTAGTGTCTCCCTGGTGTGTGTTGCTGGTCGTGTCTTCATCTAGAGTCCGAGGGTGGCACCATATAGTGTCGTCTCCCGTGTCCGTCCCGCATCAGTTGGGGTTATCACTCATAGGGTCGTGAAGACTTTGATGGGCTGTTGGGCCGTGTAAATATTGGGTCACAAATTTTTCCCTCTCCAAACCAGATTATGTGAGGCTAATGTAAAAAAATGGCTATAGGTAGCCGTATGATTTTAATGCAATGCGACCTGTAGGCCTCCTGTAAATCTGAAACCCTGAAATTGACATTACTGAAATGTTTACATTCTTTGATTTATATATATATTAAAACTTGCTCCAAGAAAGGGGTGTATTTATTTATATATGTTATGCATGAGAGTCTCCAATTCTTATAAAAAGCTATTATATAATATGTCTCTATCTGGTTTTATTCTATGACTATTGAGTCTTCGAACTCATGCCTGTGGTTTGGCAATTTCATGAGATTAGGAGGCTGGCCCTACACCCCACGAGTAGAAGCCTTGGGGAGTGAGTTTGGAGGAGCTTGTTGCAGCCGCGCACATAGAAGCCTTTAAGGTTTTGTTTTCATTATGTTCATGAGGGTCTTTGGTAAACATAGAATTTTAAACAATGTTGATCAATTAAGTCTGATTGTGCTCTTGGTAGACTTATCTAGTATGTGGGTTGTGTATGGGTTGCACATTGTGGTTTGTAATGTAAATAGATTTTAAGGTTTTGAATTATGAAGATAGGACCGTGTGATGTTAATTATGCATGTTTGTGTTTTGAATAAATATGGTATGGTTGTTGTAACATCCCAAATTTTTTAAAGATTTTTCAAGATTAAATAGGATTTATTAAACATTTAAAAGGCTTAATGGGCTAATTAAATGAATTAAGGGCTAACTAAATTAGTTTAAAAGCCCTATATTAACTAAAGGGCCAAGCCACTTAAATTGGGCCCAATGACCAGTTTCTAAGACTATTAGGCCCAAGCTCACACCTAGAAACGTAATAAGGTTATTTTTCTAAATTTAAGTGGATAAATAAGGGGTAAATAGAAATAGAATTTAACTAAAATTCAAATTACTGGGCCCTGGATAGTAGCGGTTTATCGCAAGACCTCTACTTGATGAAAACGGTCCAAGGGAGACCGCTACTAGATTCCGTGACTGCAAGTGAGAGAAACGTGGAAAAATGAGATTTTTTCCAACCCAATCCCTATGGTTCGATGCTATATGGCATGACAACCTAGTGTGAGACTCTTAGGGATCGATCCTACTCTAAATTAGGACTCTAAGTTTGATCTAGTCCTCAAAACCCTAGTAAACCTTATAAATAGAACTCAGATTCGACGTACGCGAACCTTACTTTTGGCTCGCATATTTCGAAGGTACGTAAGGGATCATCTTCTTAGGGTAAATCTTTAGAAGATTTTGTTCCTTTTAGTTTTATCTAACTCCCCTCCAAATTTCATGATAGGAGATCAAGCAACCGGAGAGTTAGAAGCCCCGAAAATCGCTGGTTCTCTACAAACTGCACAGGAACGAGTGGATTTCCCTGAGAAAGATTAGACGTTTATAAGCCCTAACCGAGGTAATTTCACGTTGAGTCTTTGGAACAAATTGTTCTCCTTTATATCTTTTACCAACCCTCCAATTCTCATGAATTAAGGTCAAGCGGTTAAGGAGTTAGAAGGCCAGGAAATTGTCGGTTCCACGAAGGACGCCCAGGAACGAGAGTGAACTTCCAGTCAGGAATTCTCTATTTAAAGCCCAACCCAGAGGTAGGTTATCTCATGATGACTCAAACAACGTGTTAGGAATAAAAGCCCTCTGACCTTGTGCGGTTTCATGCTTTCTACATTGAGTATTTGATATTTTTCAATGACCGCATATGCATGATCATCACTGCATATTAGCCCTGCACCTTTTAACTAAATATAAGAATTTTTACATTATTCATGTCTTCCCAAGCATTTTCTTCCTTCTAAAATATGTTCTCATATGTTAACCTTCTATTCTAATAGCTTTCATGCTTTTATTGACTTGAATTAGGCCCTGCATACTAGTTTTTATTTCTGTCTGTAGCAGGAAGAAAACGGTCTTGAAGAAACTGCCATATACAGATAGCAGCATTGCGATAGACCGCTCTTTACAAGAAGCGGCCCTGTTCTGACCGCCATCTAGTTATGTAGCTAGTCAACCCCTTATTAATTTCTTATTAAATGTAGTGTTATGCATGCTTTTAGCTCAGTTATCATAGTTCTTGATCACGACATATCACATACTGCATGTTGGCATGTTTCTAAACTTACTTTCATATATGTTAATTTCTTGTCCAAAACAATATAGTTTTGTAATTAAAGGAATTTGCCATGATGTGAATACACCTTGTTTTATGATAGTAATCATCCCTTCTCACCTTATTCTATTTTTATTAAGTTCACATATAGCCCGTACCTCGGTTAGTTGCTATTAGTTACACACGCACTTGATAGGCACACCCTTTTGAACTTGTGATCCTCTCCATTGGATATTCCTTCCACCGGAGTAGGTGATCTTGTTTCAAGGCCTCCGTAAGTCTGCACGAGCCTGAGATTCCCACTAGGACGCTGTTATACGTGCGCGGGGAGTCACTTTTGGTTTCTTCCTCGCGGCAGGGGACGCACACTTGCCTTTTACGGAAGGCCGAGATAGGTTGACTGGGCACGCGGGGATTCCGGGGGTATTGAGAAGGAGGCAGAGAGAACGATATGAACGTGCTGGAAGGGATGGCATATGGTTAATCATTCTGGGAGACTGGGACAGGGATGTCTAGGTGGAATGCGGGCGTGCCAGTCGATTTCTCGACAATCACCTATGGAACCAAGGATTGACCAGGGAAGCGTCACCAGGACGCGGCAAGTGGCTCGAGAGATCGGGTGACACGTGGATAGAAGGGGTTCCACGGGTGTGAGTGCGCAGGCGATTATGGGGATTCATGTACTGGACGTCTTTCCCCACCGGTCGCAAGCAATCGGTGGTTATTTTACATCGGATTGAATCTGAATACCTTTGTTTCTACTGCTGAAGAGAGAGCCAGGGACCCTGGGAGCCGCGACGTCGGTAGGACTTAGTCCATGCAACAGCGACAGGGCAACATCGATAACTGGGGGCAGAGAGATTGGTTCTGGCGAGGAGGGGGATCCACTCCCTGACTGGATGACATGACTTATATGCCATGAAAGGCATTTATATGGGGGCATGAGAGCCCGATTACAATTGCTTGCAAGCCACAGGACAATTCCGTCATTCATGACGGTCCCCGGGTCATTGCATTATTGTGTGGGCAGTTATGTATCTGTACATGGTGTCCGTCAGAGGACCTGTGACTCAGCAGGATAGCGACTGAGGGGCGTCGCAATGTATTCCCGACATGAGACAATGTCGAGGTCGGGGCAATAGCGGTGCCGTAGGCGCCATTGTGCTGGGGAAGTTGAGTGGTCGGGTGCCGCGAGCTCCGATGTGACTGGAGTAGGTAGCAGTCGGGTGCCGGGGGCACCGTTGTGACTGGAGTCGTTGAGTGATCGAGTGCCGCGGGCCCCGATGTGACTGGAGTAGCTGGCAGTCGGGTGTCGGGGGCACTGTTATGACTGGAGTAGCTGGCAGTCGGGTGCCGGGGGCACCGTTGTGACTGAAGGAGGCGAGCGCCAGGAGACCTCGATGGTCGTGCTCTGGGCCCGGTGTGATTGGCAGTCGGGTGCGGGGGGCACCGTTGTGACTGGAGTAGCTAGCAGTCGGGTGCCGGGGGCACCATTGTGACTGAAGAAGGCAAGCGCCGGGAGACCTCGATGGTCGTGCTCGGGGCCCGTTGTGACTGGCAGTCCGGTGCCGGGGGCACCTTTGTGACTAGAGTAGCTGGCAGTCAGGTGCCGGGGGCACCGTTGTGACTGAAGGGGGTGAGTGCCAGGAGACCTCGATGGTCGTGCTCTGGGCCCGGTGTGACTGGCAGTCGGGTGTCGGGGGCACCGTTGTGATTGAAGGAGGCGAGCGCCGGGAGACCTCAATGGTCGCGCTCTGGGCCCGGTGTGACTGGCAGTCAGGTGCCGGGGGCACCGTTGTGAATGAAGGAGGCGAGCGTCGGGAGACCTCGATGGTCGTGCTCGGGGCCCGGTGTGACTGGCAGTCGGGTGCCGGAGACACCGTTGTGACTGGAGTCGTTGGCAGTCAGGTGCCGAGGGCACCGTTGTGACTGAAGGAGGCGAGCGCTGGGAGACCTCAATGGTCGTGCTCTTGGCCCGGTGTGACTGGCAATCGGGTGCCGGGGGCACCGTTGTGACTAGAGTAGCTGGCAGTCGGGTGCTGGGGGCACCGTTGTGACTGAAGGAGGCGAGCGCCCGGAGACCTCGATGGTCGTGCTCGGGGCCCAGTGTGACTGGCAGTCGGGTGCCGGAGGCACTGTTGTGACTGGAGTCGTTGAGTGATCCGGTGCCGCGGGCCTCGATGTGACTGGAGTAGCTGGCAGCCGGGTGCCGGGGGCACCATTGTGACTAAAGGAACTGGGCGTCGTGAAGAGGCTGAGACCCGAGTACTGGTGCACGTGTTCAACTGGTTTCATGATGTATGAGAGCCACGTGGGCTTTACAAATGGGCCGAGGGGGCCGGAGTACAATGGGCGCAAGCCTCGGGACAATTCCGACGCGCAGGTCGGTCCCCGGGTTACTGCGTAACAAGGCGGATATCAGTGTGTTTTACAGGGGCTCTCCATGAGGAGATCGAGACAAGCCCGACTACCTAGGTGGCAGGGGCGGTCATGGGCTAACGTCTGACGGAGGTTGGACGCAACTCAAGGTGAGCGGTCGGGTCCAGGCCTCGGAAGGTGAATGTCGTCACGCTGGGGAGTTGAGGCCGTTCCTAGGAATATTATTCCCGGGCCAGGGTCTAGCTAAATCGAGTCATCAGTCAGAGCGGTTGGTGGCTAGCTCGGGGCGAGCAGTAGGCACGTGATTCCGTGTCGAAAGTAGGTGCGACATCATGGCGTATGCGTAACCACCGTGGGTTGTCGTACACGGGCAGACCCGGGATGCGGGTGTGTTCATCGTTGTCATAACGCCTTATACACGACGAGCATAGACATGTGTGCGATGGCTAGACGCCGCGTGAGGGTAGTGCATGTGACATACCCTCAGCGTGTATAAGCTGGTCAACAAGCCAACCACACGCGCACTTGCTCCTCGCGTCCTCGACCCTTGCTGGGTGCCTGCGGAGGAACTCCGAAGGTGTAGCAGTTAGATCATAGGTTCTTGCATTGCATGCCTTCCTTTGAGCTCCCTAGGGGGGCTTTTATAGGGAATGTGAAGGGGTGGAAGGGGTTTACCCGGACTAGGTTGAGGGGTGAGGCTGGTCTGGGTAAACCCTTGGGAAAGTGTTACGGAGTGGGGGAGGGAGGGTTTAGGCGAACTAGCCCAAGGGGCTGGTTTGGTCCGTCTAAACCCCTCCCCCAAGTGGGGTTTAGGCGAACTAGCCCAAGGGGCTGGTCTGGTCCGCGTAAACCTCTCCCAGAGGGGTTTTTTCTTCTTTGGTTTTGGGAGGGGTTTAGGCGGACCAGCCCAAGGGGCTGGGCTAGTCCGCCTAAACCATGGGTTTAGGCGGACTGGGCATGGGGCTGGGGCTTTTTTGAATAAAAAAAACATTTTTTAGGGTTTAATGGGGTTTAGGAAGACCGGCCTTGGGGGTGAGGCTAGTCCACCTAAACCCCCGCAGGGGGGGTTTACGCGGGTTTGACTAGGGGTTTGACTGAGGGTTTGATTGGAGATTTGATTGGGGTTTGACTGAGGGTTTGACCTGGGGATTTGACTGGGGTTTGACTGAGGGTTTGAATGGGGTTTGATTGAGGGTTTGACTGGGGGTTTGATTAGGATTTGATTGAGGGTTTGACCTAGAATTAGACTGAGGGTTTGACCTAGAGTTTGACTGAGGGTTTGACCTATTATAAACAGAGATTTTCTTCCAGGGACTCCGCCCCCAGAAACCCCCGCAATAGGCGCTGCCCCCTTGACCAACGCTACCTGACCGCGCAGGTCGATCAGCGTGCGAGGGCGCACGATGACGGTGCATGACGCGATGGGTCGCTGGGAGTCCCGAGTTGGGCTCTGGCTTGCTGTAGAGTGGCTGGAGCCTAGGTGCCCACCAGGGGCTAAGGGAAATTCCCGACACGCGTGCGTGGGCCGTATACAGGTGCTGTGAGATCCTGAAGCTTGTGGTTGGCCCTGATGGGTCTTCCTTTGACCTCAGAGGGCTGGAGGGAGGCGACTCGAGGGTAGACCCCGGCCTCATTGTTGGGTGCCACATGGCGTGGCTTGTAGTCCGGGCGCCCCCAGGTCGGCTCGGGTAGCTGTGTTGAACGCGAGTAAACCCACAAACTGAGTGATCGGGGGTGGGCCCGATCAATTGCCGATGTTGCCATGGGTCACGGCTAGCTAGTTAGGACCCTTGGTTGGGTCCGGTAATTGGGGTGTCGACATGATGATGCCGTTTGTCTGGTGGTCGGGGTGACCCTTGCTCCCTGGTGAAGAGTCGTACGAAGCGGCAGGCTGTTCTGAGTCCCGAGTTAACCCGATCGTTGAAGCGTCGGCGGTGTGATACCGTATTCAGGGTGTCCGGGGGTGATCCCTGAATCTTCACAGAGTGTCGTAACGTATGGAAGGTTGTCCCGAATCCCGAAAATGACCCGGTTGTCGGGAAACTAGCTAGCATAGTGCCGTTTGCTTAGGGCCGATCCCCGGTTGTTATGTTGCGCCGCTTGACCCAGTGAAGTGTCTCGATTTCTGAGCTCAACTCGACTGGTAGAGTAGCTTTGGCGATGTGCCATTTTGCTCTATTTAGGGGGTATTTTCCTATGCTTAATCCTTGATTAATTAAAGAAAATAAGCCAGTGCCAACAAATGCCCCCCACGGGGAGTGCGTCGGAGGCAAAGACGACGGCGTGCGGCCCGTGCATCTTGCAGGTTGGATTTCCCCCGACCTCATTGGCGTGGTGGGAGTTACTTGTTCTAGGGATTGACGCTCCCGCTGCGATCTTTCATGCGACGGTGGTATGTTTGCAGAAGACCGTTGAACCTGGGAGGTTATAGAGCTGGATTGCAGAGAGATCCGAGTGGCTGGATACAAGCGTGGTGCTTGAAATTGGAGCCCGCTATCCGCGACTTGGGAATTCTGTTCCCGTTTGTCTCGCGTGTTGGGCTTGTGACAGAGGTGTGCAGGGCCCACGTCATGGGAGTAATCTGGTCTGGATGCCGAACTCACCATACAGGTGGTCACTTCGGCGGTTGATGGTGTGACCGGGCTGGATACCAATGCCGATGGTGAAGAGAGGCCAGGGGAGCTTAGTGTAACAATGCTTCTGTCTTTGTTGCCTATGTCTGGGGCCTACCTTATGCAGCGGGCTTTGTGGATTTTCTGAGGAGAGGCGGCTTGGTGGAGTGGACCCTCCCCTATTAGAGATCTGAGACAGGGGAGGCCAGGACTGTTGAGCCCATCCCACCTGGTAGGGTGGCTGGCGAGCAATGGGAGACCACTTGTGGCTCCCTTTCCATTATCTGAGGTTGCACTGGCAGGGGCCATGTCTTGCTCCCAGAGGTGGACTTATGGACTGAGATTTATGTTTTCTCAGGTTTTCCACCTTGTCTAAGTCAAGGAGTGCTATGAGTATATTTCACTCCTTGCCCTGTTCCCCTTTGGTCGTGACCGTAGCCGACGATGCTGCGTAAGGGGGTTCGAGACTTCCCTGTCTTGGGGATTGGAGGGCCACCTATCCCTCAGCTTCTGAGATTGCTGGTTGGCGACGAGATGACCGCCGCTCTGACCAGGGCTTTGTGGTGGAGCCTGTGGTCGGTCGCTAGCAGCCTACCACTGTTGTGGTGGTTGACTTTTTTTTGTGAAGTGCTGGCATTGTTCGTTGACTGTCCATGGGGGTGCATCAGCCAAGCTTGGCGCTGACCGCCCGATAGGACGGGCTGGTCACACCTCTGAAGCATTGTAGCTGGAGTGGTGTTGTAGGGCTCTCGCACATCGTCAAGTTATGGTGCTGGAGGCCACTTTGTCATGGTTGGATGTGACTGGGATTATAGTTGGTGGGTCAGGGGTTATAGGGGGAACTGGGATCATAATAGGGCTTCAAAGTTGAGAGATTCTAGCTCCTGCCAGGGCCGCCATTGCACGGTCAAGGTGGTAGGGTCCGACTGGTTGGCTGGTGGTGTCAGGGAATCAGGAAAGGTCAGAGTAACAGGGGGATGGATGACGTTTACTGAGAAGTGGGCAACTGGGGAGCAGCCACGGGGACCACACCCAAGAAGTAGGGTGATCCAATGACTGGGGTGAAGCTGCCGAAGATAATCAGCGCCGTAGGTGTGTTGGTCTGATGCTGCTGGATGCAAGATTTGGAGAGACATATTGGCCTGGTGTTGCTGGAGATCAGCCTTGGCAAGGTATCTTGGCTGGATGTTACTGGAGGCTTGCCTCGGGGAAGCATGTCGGCCTGGGGTTACTGGAGACCCGCCGCGGCGAGGCGTCTTGATCTGCGATTGCTGGAGACCTGCCTTGGCGAGACATCTTGGTCTGAAGTTGCTGGATTTTCCCCCAGAGAGGGGTGTTGGCTTGGAATCGTATTTGGCCGGTCCTCGCGAGGTATGGCCAAATGTTGATGCTACTGGCTAACCGTCATGGTGAAATAGCCAAAGTCGAGGTCGTCCGACCCTTTAAACAGCACAATGACCACAAATGATGTTAGACACATAATCATCATAATATGGTGGATGGTACCTGTTAATGTGCTGGTTGACCATCGAGGTGTATCGACTAGGAAGTTCACTCGGATGATTGCTGAGGTATATTGATTGGGAGCCACGATCAGCTGATCACTGAGGTGCCGATGAAGGGATTGGCGCTGTGATCAGAGTGTGTAATAGACCGACCCTCGGGGGTGCATTGGTCTAGGGTTGCTATGGACGGGCCTTCGAGGCATGTCCGTCTATAAGGTATCTTGACTGGTTCATGTGGTGGTTATTGTAGGTCCGCCTGGTTAAGGCATGTTGGTCTATTGCTGGGAACTGGAGGTCGGAGGTTGGAGGCTGAAAGGCAAAGATTGGATGCTAGGACTGGAGATTATGACCCAAATACGGGAGACTAAGTATTGGGGCTAGAAACTGGGAACCGGAGACTAGAAGCTGGGTGTTGCTACTGGGGCTGGGGACTGGGGCTGGGAATTAGGAGATGGAGACTGGAAACTAGATACTAGATTTGGAGGTTAGGATTTGGATAGTAGATACTAGGACTAGAGACTGGGCATCGAGACTGGAGACTTGGAATTTAGAGGCCAACAACTGGGTACTGGGACTAGAGACCAGGATCTGGGTACCAGACGCAGGGATCGGAGGCCCACCTGTACGAGACGTGCTGGCCTGTTGCTGGAAACTGGAACTGAGGGTCGGGAACTGGATATTGAGATGGGAGACTGGGTACTAGGACTAGAAATTGGAAATTGGGAACTGGATATCGGGACTGGATACCGGGACTGGAGACTGGAATATGGCTACTAGGTGCTGGGATGGAAGGCTGGGACTGGGGACTGGATGTTGGGTATGGCAACTGGTAATTGGATACTGGACGCTGGGACTGGAGGCCTGCCCCTATGAGGCGTGCTAGCCCATTGCAGGAAACTGAAATTGAAAATGGCAAATAGGAAATTAGATGCTGGGAACTGGGCATTGGAACCAGAAACTGGAACTGGGGGCTGGAAGCGGAGTACTGGTGCTGGATACTGGGAATTGAGGTACTTGAACTGGATGTTGGAGGCTGGGTACTGGAACTAAGTACTGGAAACTGGATACTGGAAGATGGATTTTAGAGCTGGGTATTAGACATTGGATACTGGAGGCTGGATACTGGAAATTGGGTATTGGAAGCTGGATATTGAAGGTTGGGTGCTGGAGGCCTACCTGAATGAGGCATGTTGACCTGGATGGCTGGAGACTGGAGGTTGGAGGACAACCCATAAGGCGGTGTTGACCCAGAGGACTGGGGACTGGAAGCTGGAGGCCGACTCGTGAGAGTGCATTGGCTGGTGTGACTGGGAACTAGAAACGGGAGACTGGAGGCTGACCCGTAAGGGTGTGTTGGCCCATATTGCTGGAGGGTGACGGCTGGAGGTCGGCCCATGAGAGTATGTCGTCCTATGTTACTGGAGACTGGAGGCTGGCGGCTGGAGGCCTACCTATGAGGGTGTTTTAGCTTGCATTGCTGGAGACTGGAAGCCGGAGGCTGACCCGTGAGGGTGTGCTGGCCTATGTTGCTGGAGTCTAGGAGCTGGAGGCCGACCCGGAAGGGTGTGCTGGCTTATGTAGCTTGAAATTGGAAGCTGGAGACCGACCCGTGAGGATGTACTGGCCTATGTTGCTGGAGTTTGGGAGCTGGAGGCCGACATAAGAGGGTGTGTTAGCCTATGTTGCTGGAGACTGGAAGCTGGAGGCCGACCCGAGAGGGTGTGTTGACCTATGTTACTGGAGGCTGGAAGCTGGAGGCCGACCCAAGAGGGTGTGTATGGACGCACTTTTTATTTAACAATTATTTTATTCGTTTATTGGTTTATTAAGTGCGTGGGCGTGCCAGTCACAAAGTGATGATTTATTCTGGCTTCGTGGAAGCCCATGGTGCGCTCGATCTGACTTCGTCAGACGATTGTGTGGTTCATGTCGGGACCAAAACCCGCCGTGCCATAAAGGTCATGACGTCATTTACATCCCCTCAAAGAGGGGAACACCTTTGATTAATCGCCGAGAATAAGGGCCTCATGGCCAGAAAATTAATTACATAAAAATATATTAAGAAACACTGACGTCCTCACACGATGGCATGAAGAAAGTATTTGAGCTCATGTCGGTCATGTGTTTGACCATTTAATGTTCGGACGAATGTCCGGCTTGCGAGTATCGTAATCGTCGCGAGGAAAATCAGAGCTTATGTATACCGGGGTACGGCAAATTTATTGTTTAGAGGGATGAGAAATATTCAGTTAAATCTCGGTTAAAGCGGTCAGAAACCAGTGAGTCTGTTGGCCCGGTGCAAGATCAAGCTACGACCATACTGCGGTGGGCCCCCCGCAGTCGAAGTCAGGCTCGCATGGGCATCGTCAATATTCCCGATGCCAAAGGAAGGCGACAGGAGAATGTCCCAGGATTAGATCCCAAGATAAATATACGTTCAGAGACAGCGGGCTATTGGCCTAGCGTGTGAGTCAGACATTGACCATGATTGGGAAGAACCCGAGGTCTAGGCGTGACCCATGAAGGCCTTATTGATATTCCCATGTGTAGGGTCCGGGGAGGTGAGATTCTCAGAATTGCACAGCGACGCGTATTTTCTACATTTTTTTTTACCTTATTGCTTGTGGTTCTGTTTGAATGTAGATTTTATTCCATTCACATGTGTTGTCTCCCTTTTTTTTATCTTGTTTTTTTGATTGTATTATTATGACTTCCCCCTTTTATTATTTATATTTTTTTATTATTTGTTTTATGTGGTGTATTAATAAAGAGTTTTATGTAATGCTCATGTTTACACGAGGCCTTGATGAAATTAATTTAATGCATACATGGAGGAGGGGGGTGCTTTCTTTTTATTTGTTAATTGCACAAGGGAAGCTTGCATTATTTCCTTTTATCTTTTTATTTTTTATTTCATTTATTATTATTATTATTTCGGTATTATTATTATTATTATTATTATTATTTTATTTTTTATTATTATATTAATCCTGGTGAAAATGCGGCAGTGTCTCCCCTACACCCGAGAGAGGGTGGTGAAGGCAAGCTAAGAGTGTGCCGGATAGAGGGTGGATGGGTGTGCCGGGTAGAGGGTGGCTAGAGTGTGCCGGGGAAGGGCTAAAAGGCCGGGGAAGGGCTAAAAGAGTGTGCCGGGGAAGGTTTGAAAGAGTGTGCCGGGGAAGGGCTAAAAGAGTGTGCCGGGGAAGGTTTGAAAAAGTGTGCCGGGTAAGGGTTGAGAGGTGCCGAACAAGAGGAAGGCTGGGCCGTGCTGAGCCTCCAGGGATTCATACAAGGTATTTCTTATTTACCATTGTTTTGGAGGTCAACATTATGTTATGTTTTTATTTCTTTTATTAGTTTCAATCCTGACGAAATTTTGGCAGCATCTCCCCCGGACCCGGGATGGAAGGAGAATAAAGGGAACGTGCCCACATGGAGTGGCGGAACCCGACAATCTGAGGTGTGCGCCAGGGGCGACCGCACCTTTGATAAAACTTCGGAAAGCCCGGAAGAACCAACGAATGGAAGATATCTCCAAGACTGGCCAAGGGGGATTCAGCTACTAAGGGAGGAGGGCGACAAAGGGATCAAAGGAAAGATGTTAGGCTCGTAGAGCTCAAGGAGAGGAAGGAACAAGCTTCCCATTTGGGCCAAAGACCAAATGTGGAATCCGGGCCCTCAGAGGGGAAGAACATCGACGCATAGAATCCAAGAACACCGAAAAAATAGCAGAGGAAATGCACAACACACCACACGCAGTGGGATAGATCGAGGGAGGCCACAAGAAACCCAAAAGAAGGGGGGAGACTTTCATTCATAAAAAAAAATGACCGTGACCGGCCATGCACATTGCGGTATACATTGAGGCCGAAGCCACAGAAGAGGGGACAAGAAGAAAAGGAAGAACACGGAGAGCAAATAGGAGGGGAGCTGGGGTCGAGCAGAGGCGATGGCTCCCTGCTCTTCCCCAGTCCCCCTGCTGCACAGACCATCCCTCTCTCTCTCTTTCTCTTACTCTCTCTCTTTTCTCTGGCCTCCGGGAAGCCTCCAATGCCGGGGTAGCTTCTTCTTCCTCTTCTCTCTTCTCCCGGTGGCAGGCTCTGTTCGTCTCCGTGGGTGTGCCCTCTACGTCTCCCCTGGACCTGCCTTGTTCGCCGGAGAAGAGGGGGTTATTATACTCTCAGTGGCGGGAGCCTTCGAACACGAACGGCGGAGGCAGGAAGTGACGGGCATTGAATGAGGATTTGACTTTCCCCGTCCTTGGTGGCAGGAGGTAGCATGCGTGCCTTCATCTCCGATTGATACGTCAGACAGCCCACTGCGCGCCAAAGATCTCTAGGGCATGGGCGTCAGATTTCTTTTGTCGGATGCACCGGGTGGCAAGACGTGCCCCTGAGAAGCCAGAAGGCTGTGCCGTTGGAAGACCCAAGAAGTGTGCCGCTGAAGGCTTGAAATAGTGTGCCGTTGGAAGGCCGAAAATAGTGCGCCGGTGAAGCTCTTGCAGGTGTGCCAGCCAAAGGCCACTTGAGGCGTGCAGGGTGGGGCCTCTTGCAGGTGGGTGCACCGGTTTAGGTGCTTCGAGAGTGCACCGGATGAGGGAGCTTCCCACCGTTGTAAGACGTGCAACTCATCCTCTGATGTAGTTGTCGATCCTAGTGATGACATGTAAGACATTTTATCTTCCTTGAAACAAGGCCTGCTGTTTGCCCGGTGGTCCTTCATATCAGTGCTTGAGCTTTGAAGTTCCATTTCCTGTTTGCAAAGGTCATTTGTCATCGTCGCTTTCAGAAGTGCAGAAGCCGCCTCCTCATTTACCTCAATATCACCTCCTCACACAACGATTCACGGCAATTTCCTTCACACACGATCGGAGTTTTACAGAGTCCAAAGTTCCTCACTCTGATTCACAAACCTTTGCATGTCGTGAGGAGATGAATAATCAATACTAGGACCAACCGGTATGATCCCGTAGGGATTGATAGAAGGGTGGCTTCCGTAATAATGCTTTTTGATGTGCTCCATGTTAACTGTGCTGCTCATTCCAGGGATTTGATAAATGTCTTTGGTATGGTGGAATAGATTTGGATACTCTCATAAGAGACTTTTGTTGCACTTGAAATGTACAGTATAAACCTCATCAAACCTCACAAGAGTGACAAATAGACGGATATCAGCTTCTGTCAACATATCGCCACATATGTACCGTTGCCTGCTAAGGATTTCTTCATATTTGTCCATAGCTTCATATAACCTTTTCACAGCCTCATCACAGGGTCCTTGCTTTTTGGCGAATCCACATTTGTATACACCATTGTTTATTGCATCATATATCCATTCATTAATCTCATTGATTTGGGCTTGCAACTGATGTGGGTACAAGTCCAGTACGTACAGCATTTTCTGCTATGTCATTATATTCAGTGTTCAACATCCGTATTATCTCGGCGCTCTCATTATTCACGATTGTGTTGTTTTTCTTGTCCCATAAAACAGGTACAGTATATTTGCGAGAGTAGCTTGCACTAGGAAGCTCATAAAGTTCCCTGGTGCTCTTAGCTCCATTCAGTGGGTCAGGTTCAGCTCCCGGCTCTTCCATACTAGAACTAGGAAATACCCATCCAAAATGTCCGTCGCCCTCCTTTGTTCTTTCCCAGATGGGTTTGACGGCTGTGTAACTGATAGCACTGTCAAGCCCCTTAAGCTTCAAAAATGCAAGGCATCTGGATGCCCGAGGACATGCATAAGAAAAATATAGATGGTATCTTCCAGCTTCGGCAGGGAAAGAGGATGTTTTATCTAGTGAAATGTTGTTTCGAAAAGTTGATGGAGTTCGGTTAAAAGCACCCGACTCTGACATCTCATCCAATGCTGACCTTGTCATTGGAAATATCTGCACGGCAGAGGAGGAGAGGAATGTCATCCGGTGCGGTGGTTGGTCATCCGGCACAAAGGTGTGCCGGGTGGAGTGAGGGTGTGCCGTGGTGCGGCTGCTGGAGGTGCTCCGCTCACAGGGCAGCGGGGGGGCACCGGGTGCGGCTGCTGGAGGTGTCCATTCTGGCGCGGGGGGTGTGTCGGATGAGGAGTGAAGTGGGCATCCGGTGCAGCGTATGCCACTCGACACAATGGTGTGCCGGGTGTAGCAGGAGTGTGCCGCGGAGGGGTGCTGTCCGACATAGGTTGGAGGTGTGCCATCCGGCACTGTGGCTGTGTGTCGTGGGAGATGGGAACGGAGTGTGCCGCGGGAGATGGGAACGGCATAGCACGGGAGTGTGTCGCGGAAGGGGGGGGTGTACCGCAGTGGGAGGCACGGTCGTCCGATGCAGTGGTGCACCGGGTGAGGAAAGAAATGTGGGGGCTGTACAAAAGTGGGTCACACCCTGGTTAGCTATGGCCAAGAATACAGCCCTGGCGGTCACCTGACGAAGACATACACTTGTTCCACAGCAAGCAGCAAGTGCCGAGGTGAAACACCACTCATTGCAATGAAACATGGGTGGAGTCCACAGGTAAAATGCCCCTTCATTCATTCCCCAGCTTCTGCAGTGGCATCCTTGTCAGTTTCCACATCTTCCACACACACCTCCATGTTAGAATCAGGCTTGGTCGAAGCTTCTGCTCCTTTCCCCCATTTATGAGGAAATGATTGGGAGTCTTTGCCATCACCATCAGCGTTAGTGTCCCAAACCCCACTTACGGTTTCAGCGCTCCCAGAGTCATTACTTTGATGTGGTGTACAACTCTGGGTACATTTTGATTATCTGTGCATTGTTGTTCAGCTAAAGATCTTGCAGGCGATAATGTTGAAGCCATGTGCTTGACATCTGACCCTCCACCGGCTTGGGATCGACCATTAGCTGATATTGTCTCCTCATTTACAGCAGGGGTCTTTGGCGGGTGAGCAGTCACATTGCTGCTACTCCCATCAGCTTCACTTCCAGTGGGAGCTTGAACAGTGCGGTTTTGTTCATACAGTTCCAGTATTTGGTTGCTAACATCTTCCAGTTGCCGTAGGGTGACATCAAATTCTTGCCACCAGACCTTTTCACCATCAGATGGCAGCTTCACTTTAAGAAACTTGGCAGCAAGAAAGATGGCGCCTGCCACAATATGGTGAGGCTTATATTGCAGGCAAAGAGATGTCCGCAGCCTGTATAGCCCTTTCACAAGTGTAAAGGCCCATCATTCACAAAGTTCCATGCAACTTGAGCAAGGGCATTCTGTGCAACTTTAAATTTCTTTATAGCTTCAACAAGAGATTTGTATGGGTGATGCACATTGAGATCAAAATCAAGAGTGGCGAGAACAACTCTTTCTCCAAGTAAAATAAGCTCCTTTTGCTGTTCGTACATTTCCTTCTGCTTAATTCTCTGACTAGCAGCAGGATCCTTTTTATGAATGATCTCATAGGAAACAAGGATGACATTATTTAGTGAGCGAGGAGTTTCTTCATCTTTCCCAGCAAGGAACATGCACACTATGGAACTTTTAGTCTCATCCCCAAGTCCTGAAGAAAGGTATAGTAGGATTTCCGGAGGTACGTTTCTTTCTTCAGATCACTGCCATCTCTCCTGGGAGGAGAATTTTCTTCAATTTCCTTCCTAGTGAAATACCATCTAGCACCAGAATGACCAGGATCACTCCCTTCATGAGCAGAGCCATAGCGTCTACTTTCAGATGATCCATAACTTGATTCTGGCAGCCTCCGGTGAGCGACACCGCCCTTCCCCTCCAAACCTCTTCTTGGTCGCCCAGGACGAGCACCGACTTGCCACTGTGGAGGTATGGACGGGGGGATAACAGGGGTTGGCGCGCCGAATGTGTAGTGATGGTTGTGAAGATGGAGGAGAGGCGGGTGTTATGCGGCACGGGCGGAGGCGTGCCATCCGGCACACCTTTTTGGGTGTTACCCGACACACAATATGTGTATCGGGTGGCAGGAGTGCACCGGATGGGGGGCCATGGGAGTGCACCGGGCAGAAGACGCTAGAAGCGTGTCGGGTGGAGGCTCTGACTAGTGCACCGGTTAGAGGGGCATATGGGTGCACCGGGTAGAGAGGGCTCATCCGGTACGGTGGGAGTGTGCCGGGAGAGGTGGCATGGTGGGTGAGAAAGAATGGGAGAGAAAGAGAGGGTGAGTGGGCCACCTCTTTTATTATTATTATTATTATTATTATTCCTTTTTTTCTTTTTTTTCTTTTTCTTTTATATTTTATATTACATATGTTTTATTATTTTATTTTTATTTTTATTATTTTATTATTTTCTTTCTTTCTTCCCTTCCCTCTTTTCTTTCTTCTTCTTTTCTTTCTTTTCTTTTCTTTTTTCTTTTTTTTTAGGTGTCCACAAATGCCCCCCCCCCCCCCCCCGTGGGTGACACGAGCAAAGGATGAGCAGAGCGGGACGCGCGGGTGCAGCCCGTTTGAGAGATTTATTATATTGAGGAGAGCGGGTACACAGACCGAGGTTGAGGTCGAGAAACCAGGCCACATTGGCCAGAATCGGGCAGCATGCTATGAGAGCCAGAGTTGAGATCGGGCTACTAGAGCCGGGAGGTATTAGAAGCGCGGTGGGACTGGGAGAAGAGTTCGTCCACTCAATGACCTGGACAGGAGGTCGGGATCAAACAGGTTATTCGTCACCCGAAGGGACGGAGAGAAGAGTTTGTTGATCTAAAAGAGATGTTCGTCGCCCGAAGGGACTGAGAGAAGAGTTTGTTGATCTAAAAGAGGTATTCATCGCCTGAGAGGGACGGAGAGGTGGTCGAGTCGTTGACACGGGCTAGTGTCGATGCAAAGAAAGAGGGTTGATTCCTCACCCGAAAGGCAGGCTCGAGCCAGGGTGACAGGGTATTTCGTTCTTTGATGCGCCGGGGGTACTGGCCATGAAACCCGAACCGGGAAAGTGGGCCACAAGGGCCAGAATCGGGACAGTGGGCTACGGGAGCCGAAGTTAGGAGAGCAGGCCACGAAGGCCGCAATTGGGGCCGCGAGGGCTGAAGGGATGCTGGGAAGCGGGCTGTAAAAGCCGAAGTTGAGGAGCATACTATAGAAGCTGAAGTTAAGAGATTAGCAAGTCATGAGGGCCGGAAGTAGGCCGTGAGGGCCAAGATTGGGCTCTACGAGCCAAAACTGGGAAAGTAGGCTGCGATAGCCGAAATTGAGTTTATTGTATACACGTATTTTTTTATTTTTTTTATTTTTTTTATTCAAGCATGCATGTATTCATTAGCAGACATAACATAAATATACGTATGAGGTAGCTCCCTCTATAGGGGATGGGATAAGGACATCGCCCATAATTCGTAGACACGGTGCGGGCCAAGAGGCACAACTAAGGGGTGGTGCACCCATCAAGAGGATATCACATGGTTCTCATGGTTCTCATGCGTAGCTCAAACTTACAATCTTCACCCGAGGCAATTCTCTGTGGCGTGGAGGAGTAAACATGTGAATAAAGGGCCCTGAACATAGGGATATGCAAGTTTTCTAAGCAACACTCAAGGATTACTCTAGCGCCTACACATGGGTTTCAGGCTCTCGATTTCGGTAGCTTCGCACGACCCCCATCTGTTTATTTTGGTAACAGATTTCACCGTTCGGCGTGAGTCTCCTCATGTGTCTCAATGGGGATTCCCGGCTACTAGGATTCGTCCTTATTATAATTCTATTACGGACTCCACCGTTTGGTGCGAGTCTCCTCATGTATCTCAATGGGGATTCCCGGCTACTAGGCTTCATCCTTATTATAATTATATTACGGATTCCACCGTTTGGCGCGAGTCTCCTCATGTGTCTCAATGGAGATTCCCGACTACTAGGCTTCATCCTTGTCGTAATTCGCTTAACCATTTCGCACGAGTCTCCTCATTTGTTTCAGTGGGGATTCCCGACTACTCGGATTCACGTTTCTCTCTGTTTTGTTTTGCATCATTTTATTTGGGGGGGGGGGGTAGGCAGCTTTTTCCTCACGATTACCTTTCACGCGAGTGCAGGAATTCAAGCATCCGTAGAGTGCTAAGAAGAAAGCCAAGCAATCCCTATGATCGAAGGCCATTGAACATATTAAGTGCGAAGCGTAGGAGTGTTGCCTCGGGTTTATTTTGTGAGTTGGACTTAATAATTTAACCATGACTCTTCCCCTTGACGTGTGCACCCGCCATAATTGGGTTCCCTTTGAGCGTATGCCATGACGCACGTGCATCCGGAATCGGGGCATTATTATTTAGCAAGGAAACATGGTCCTAGAAAAATCAAGGGAAGTGTCTTATTCTATATTATAAGCAAGCATGCAACCAGGGCAGCCGAGCAAATTTGTTTGTCTCTTTTTGTTTTGCTTTTTGATTTTTTTTTGCGTAAAAACATATAGTTGTTACGTATAAGCATAGTGATAGTAAAGGTATTAGGGAAGCAGACCACGGAGGGCCGAAAGGACATCAGGGAAGCGGGCTATAGAAGCTGAGGGACATTGGAGAAGCCGGCCATAAAGGCCAAAAGGAAGCAGGCTGCGAGAGCCCGAGTTGGGAAGCGGGTTGCAAGAGCCAAAATCAGGAAGCGGGCCGTGGAGGCCGAATTGGGGAAGCATGCTATAAAAGCCAAAGGGAAGCAGGCTGCAAGAGCCAAAGTTGGGAAGCGGGCCGTGGAGGCCAAATTCTAGGAAGTAGGCTACAAGATCCAGATTTGGGAAGCATGCCACGAAGACCAAAGGTAAGCAGGCTGCAAGAGCCGAAGTTGAGAAGCATGCTATAAAAGCCAAAGGGAAGTAGGCTGCAAGAGCCAAAATTGGGAAGCGGGCTGTGAAGAGCCGAAGCTGGGAAGCAGGCTATAAAAGCCGAAGATGAGAAGCGGGCTGCAGAGAGCCGAAATTGGGAAGCAGGCTACAAGAGCCAAAATTGGGAAGCGGGTTGTGAAGAGCCGAAGCTGAGAAGCAGGTTACAAAGGCCAAAGTCTGGGAAGCAACCTACAAGAGCCGAAGGTTGGGAAAGCAGGCTACAAAGCCAAAGATCAGGAAGCGGGCCGTGAAGACCGAAATCAGGAAAGCGGGCTGCGAAAGTCAGAATTGGGAGGCAGGCTACAAAAGCCGAAGTTGAGAAGCAGGATGCAAGAGCCAAAAATAAGGAAAGCGGGCTATCAAAGCCAAGAGACATCAAGAGAGCAGGTCGTGTAAGCCAACGGGCCTTGAGAGTAGGCTGTAAAGTCTAAGGATCGTTGAGAGGGGGGGAGGGTTGATGAACACGATGACACCTCCCTTCTTTGTACTTCTGTTCATCTGTTCTCTCTTCTTTTTCTTCTCTTCTTCTTGTTCTTCTCTTGCTCTTCCTTTCTTTTCTCTTTTTTTGCTCTCTTTTCTTCTTTTCATTTTCATTTATTTTTTTTTTTGCATATAGCATGGCGAATGATCCCTGATCAGACGGACAGCACTCGCAGCAGGTTGCCACCCCAAACATTAATAGACCCTGCGGGCCTTAAGTAAATCATGGTATTTCTATTTCTTCAGCGGGCTGTTAAGTTGCCCGAGTGCCCTTACAGGTTCAACGGGGCCTGTAGACGCCCAAATGACATTATAGCTCAAGGTGCCCCCAAGACGGGAGTGAATAAGTGAAGAAGATGCTCAAAGCAAATCCATGCACAGGGTGGCTTGTTCTCTTCATGAAAAGTCATGTGAACCGATGGTAGCGAGAGCGCATGGGGCCCAAGGCACCGTTTAGTGCTTGTGCTGCTCCGATCGACGCAGAGGGGCCTTGTTAGCTGCCGCCTTAAAGATAGGCATCTGGTGAGGGCACGGTGGTTCCACCTTATACTTGCCCATTTACAATTCGCCCGAATTAATCAGGCCTTCTATGATGTCTTTGAATATGTAGCAGTCCTCAATAGAATGCCCCAGCCCTCGATGGTATAGGCAAAACTGAGGCTCATCTTTTCTTTCTGCCTCATTCGGTCTCTTGGGCTCTGGGAGCATTATTTTGCCATATTCTTGGGCCCACTCAAAGAGAGCCCGAGTCTTATCCTTTGAATAGGAATAGGGTTTCATCATTTTGCCCCTCAGTGAAAAGTGCCGCTCAAATGGCTTAGTGGAGGGAGGGCCAGCCGACTCTTTCAATTTCTTCTGTCGTTGCCCAAAGGCCTCAAGGTCAGCAGGATTTGTCTCCATTTGTGCTGGTGACTCATCAATCGGCCTCTATTCATAATTATGGACAGCAGTAGACGGGCAATGTTTTGCCAAGAGGTCTTCAACATCCATCGCAAGATCATCCAGTTGCTCGAAGGATTTAACTTTGACGCCAATCGCACTCAGTAGGCGGTGCGTCTTCATGTTGTGCTGGCATATTTGGAGAGCATCCTGGTAGTTGGGCGGTGGTCTGCACCTTGCATTGAGGTCCCTCCACCGCCGAATGTAATCTGAAGCATATTCATCATTCCTCTGCTTGGTCGCATGCAGCGTTGCCTGGGTGATCTCTTCTTCGGCTAGCTTTAGTTTCGCAGCACGCTCCATTCTCGGCTTACTCATTATTGGCGGAGTCGAAAAGCCGCGGCTCGAGCCAGTCGGTTGTGGAAGCGGGGCCATAGATGACATGGCGCGAGATGTGTTATCTCCTCCCTGACATGTTCGGGGAACCGGGAGATGCGCGGGGGGCGCGTGATAAAGATGCTGAGAGGGGGTGCCCCCTGTATAATCACGTGTCATTCGGGGCTTAGCGCCGCTTTGTGAAACTTCAGGAGGTGACCCGGCCTGTCCAGGTATAGCTAGGTATAGACCCATTTCGCTAAATTTCCTTCTTAGCACTTCGGTCTCTTGAAGCTTTTGATATAGTTCTGCTACCATGGCAGGGTCAGGTTGAGGGGAGCTGGAAGTGTTACCTTCCATGTGGATTTTGGGCGGGGCCAGCAGCGTCTCGTCATCATTGCCGGGAGCATCCCGTGCTTCAAAAGTTGGCATTCTTGCCCCCATGTTCTCACGTGGAGAGGGGGTATGGTGGCGCGCCTCTCTGACGGGCGGTGGACAGTATGTTCCTTCATCTATTTCCTCAACAGCTCGGCTTATGCCGGGCGAGGTAGATAAGGTGCCGCAGGAGAGGGCATCACCCATGCCTTTATTCTTCGGCTTATTCTTGTCATTCTCCTTTACAGCGGGCATCGGCCCTTCTGGTAATAGCGGGTGCAAGGACACCATATTGACCGCCCTTTTAAGATCGGGCAACTCATGAGGAAGTGGAGGGTCAACCTTGTGGTCACCCATCTGGAGCTCCCCCCTCCGGATCAGCCGTTCAATGGCATCTTTGAATGGATAGCAATCTTCAATAGAGTGTCCGAGCATCTGATGATACGGGCAGAAGTGGGGATCGTCTTTTCTGCTAGCATCCGCCGACCTCTTTGGCTCTGGGAGGGTGACTTTGTTGTATTGGGTGGCCCATTCAAATAAGGCCCGAGTCCTCTCCTTAGGAAAGGAGTATAGCTTCTTCATTTTAGTCCGCAAGGACAGGCCCTCTTGTGGTTCATTGGGTTCAGCAAGGGAAGGGCTAACAAGCCCCTTGCCTCTGTTCTTCTGTGGTTCAAATTCCTTGAAGTCAACCGTGCAAGTTTCCTTTGGCTCTGGTCGCTTATCGGCAAAGCGGGCCTTCTGGCTTGCAGAAGTGGGAATGTGAGGATAGCTGGAGAAGAAGGCCTCGATCTCGGCCACCACATTATTTAGCCTGTCGAAAGTCTTAATATCACTCCCAATCATCCTCTCAAGGATATACGGCCTTAAGTTCTATTTGCAGATTTGAACTGCATCCTCTTGGTGTAGCGGGCGCTTGCATTTCATGCTAAGATTTCACCATCTCTTGATATAGTCCAAGGCGGTCTCATCATGTCTCTGCTTGGAGGTATAAAGCTCAGCTATGGTTATTTCTCTTTTGGCTATATGGAACCGCTCCCGGAATTGGCGCTGCATATCCAGCCAATCATTGATTGCTCCAGCTAGCAGGTTGGAATACAATTCGAAAGCAAGTCCCGTCAATGAGGACCCAAAGTACTTTAATAAGTAGGACTCGTCGGTTGCCAAATCACCCATCATGTTGATGTAATAGGCTATGTGCTCCTTTGGCGATCTTTGTCCATTGAATTTATCAAATTTTGGCGGCTTAGTGACGCCGGGAGGTAGCTTTTTAGCAGCATGGTGGACCGGGTATGGCACCTTGTAGGCATCGAATGAGGCATAATCATCACCACCTCGATCTGCCAGCTTCTTTTCTATCATTTGCTCTATCATTGTTTCATTTATCCCTACTGGGTCAGCCGGGCTCGGGCAGCATAGAGCTTGTTGGATCATTGGTGGCGTCAGCACAGTTGGTTGACGTGTAGTAGCCGTCCCCTGCAATAGGAGAGTAGGCTGTAGAGTCGGGGGCGTGTCCCCAGCATGATCAAGAGACGGCTGAGAAGCCATGGTTGGAAGGGCAGCTCCATGTTCATTAGCACCTCTCCGTGAGGCTTCAAGAGGGAGCTCGACCTGCCTTGAAGTCGGAGCGTGTACATTCATGCCACTGAGTTGTTTCCTCAGCATCTCAATTTCTTGCTGATATCTTTGCATCATGAGCATCATGGTGGCCTGATCAGGCATGGAGGAGCTGGGAGCATGACCTTGCTCTCCCGCCGGAGCATTTGAAGCAGGCGCTGGTTCCTCGCTATCATTTCCAGTGGTGGCCACATTCATAGTCACTGTGATCAGATCCGCATCGGGTGTTTCAGTATGGGCTTGCATTGTAATCACAGCCCCTTGTCTTGCGATAGCGGGTTCAAGCCCTTTAGCGAGCCTAGCGGCTTCATCATAATCCGGGGGCGGAGCCCCATAGTGGCCGGCCGTTCCAGCTGTGTTACATGTCCAAGCTTGGAGACTTCCATTCTTCTTTGCTTTTCTAGTGTATGGTCTTCAGAAAGTAGCTGGTTTCTCAAAGACAGGAATCCTTGCCCCCAGCTTGGTGTGGTGGGAGATCTTCCCCGGCTGGGCCTGGGTAGCCAATGCTGGCGAGGGATGAATTGGGGCTATCACCTCAGCCTGTGCATCTTCCTTTGGTCCTACTTGGCGGACCCTCAGAAGTTCTCCATGGATGGTGGGGACAGCATGGGCTCTCTTGGGCACCCAGATCTGCTTGAGCTTGGTTGGCTTTGGGAGCAACCGACCCCTTGTCTTGGACTCGGCATGGTCCGTCTTGATGTGGGCCAATGCTTCAAAAGAGTTGCGCACTGGCGCTGCAGCGATCACCCTCTCAGGTGTAATCCTGGCCTGGCGGCCATTCAAGAACAGTTGGACTCCTCCGATAAGAACGGACTTGCCCGAAGCAGATAACCAGCCGTGCAGTATGCCGCTGTTCTTCTTGGCTACCCGCCTGGCAGCCGATGAGCACTTCCGATTGACGGAGGCACAAGGAGCAGCTTGGTGGACGTAGCAATCCATCACCTTGGTCTTGTCTGTTGTCGTCGTTGCAGTGGCGGCGCAGTCCACCTCCTGGGTCTCCAAGAGTTCCACAAATGCAACCCCCAAGAAGTTGGGAAAGCCGACCATGGGCGGAAAGCTGTCGAACTGCATCGGCATGATCGAGTAGCCACGGGTGACATGGCTGGCAACCGCAAGCGGTCCGCAGGAGACGACCATCGTGATCTCAGGAATGCAACCCTGCAACTGAAGATCAAATAATTAGTACTTTAAGAAGGGGCCATAAGGCCCTTAATCCCGGCGAAGAGATGAAGGGTGATTTGGTCCCACCGGGTGTGCCAGACTTGTGGATGCACTTTTTATTTAACAATTATTTTATTCCTTTGTTGGTCTAATAAGTGCGTGGGCGTGCCAGTCACAAAGTGACGATTTATTCGGGCTTCGTGAAAGCCCATGGTGCGCTCAATCTGACTTCGTCCGACGATTGTGTGGTTCGTGTCGGGACCAAAACCGGCCGTGCCATAAAGGTCACGACGTCATTTACATCCCCTCAAAGAGGGGAACACCCTTGATTAATCGCCGGGAATAAGGGCCTCATGGCCAGAAAATTAATTACATAAAAATATATTAAGAAACACTGACGTCCTCACACGAGGGCATGAAGAAAGTATTTGAGCTCATGTCGGTCATGTGTTTGACCATTTAATGTTCGGACGAATGTCAGGCTTGCGAGTATCGTAATCGTCACGAGGAAAATCGAAGCTTATGTATACCGGGGTATGGCAAATTTATTGTTTAGAGGGACGAGGAATATTCAGTTAAATCCCGATTAAAGCGGTCAGAAACCAGTGAGTCTGTTGGCCCGGTGCAAGATCAAGCTACGACCATATTGCGGTGGGCCCCCCGCGGTCGAAGTCAGGCTCGCATGGGCATCGTCAATATTCCCGATGCCAAAGGAGGGCGACAGGAGAATGTCCCAGGATTAGATCCCAAGATAAATATACGTTCAGAGACAGCGGGCTATTGGCCTAGCGTGTGAGTCAGACATTGACCATGATGGGGAAGAACCCGAGGTCTAGGCGTGACCCATGAAGGCCTTATTGATATTCCCATGTGTAGGGTCCGGGGAGGTGAGATTCTCTGAATTGCACAGCGACGTGTATTTTCTACATTTTTTTCCCTTATTGCTTGTGGTTCTGTTTGAATGTAGATTTTATTCCATTCACGTATGTTGTCTCCTTTTTTTTATCTTATTTTTTTGATTGTATTATTATGACTTCCCCCTTTTATTATTTATATTTTTTATTATTTATTTTATGTGGTGTATTAATAAAGAGTTTTATGTAATGCTCATGTTTACATGAGGCCTTGATGCAATTAATTTAATGCATACATGGAGGAGGGGGTGCTTTCTTTTTATTTGTTAATTGCACAAGGGAAGCTTGCATTATTTCCTTTTATCTTTTTATTTTTTATTTCATTTTTATTATTATTATTTCGATATTATTATTTTATTATTTATTATTATTATTTTTTTATTTTTTTATTATTATATTAATCCTGGTGAAAATGCGACAGTGTCTCCCCTACACCCGAGAGAGGGTGGTGAAGGCAAGCTAAGAGTGTGCCGGATAGAGGGTGGATGGGTGTGCCGGGTAGAGGGTGGCTAGAGTGTGCCGGGGAAGGGCTGAAAGGGTGTGCCGGGGAAGGGCTGAAAGAGTGTGCCGGGGAAGGTTTGAAAGAGTGTGCCGGGGAAGGGCTAAAAGAGTGTGCCGGGGAAGGTTTGAAAAAGTGTGCCGGGTAAGGGCTGAGAGGTGCCGAACAAGAGGAAGGCTGGGCCGTGCCGGGCCTCCAGGGATTTATGCAAGGTATTTCTTATTTACCATTATTTTGGAGGTCAACATTATGTTGTGTTTTTATTTCTTTTATTAGTTTCAATCCTGACAGAATTTTGGCAGCATCTCCCCCGGACCCGAGATGGAAGGAGAATAAAGGGAACGCGCCCACATGGAGTGGCGGAACCCAACAATCTGAGGTGTGCGCCAGGGGCGACCGCACCTTTGATAAAACTTTGGAAAGCCTGGAAGAACCAACGAATGGAAGATATCTCCAAGACTGGCCAAGGGGGATTCAGCTACTAAGGAAGGAGGGTGACAAAGGGATCAAAGGAAAGATGTTAGGCTCGTAGAGCTCAAGGAGAGGAAGGAACAAGCTTCCCATTTGGGCCAAAGACCAAATGTGGAATCCGGGCCCTTAGAGGGGAAGAACATCGACGCATAGAATCCAAGAACACCGGAAAAATAGCAGAGGAAATGCACAACACACCACACGCAGTGGGATAGATCGAGGGAGGCCACAAGAAACCCAAAAGAAGGGGGGAGACTTATTCATAAAAAAAAATGACCGTGACCGGCCATGCACATTGCGGTATACATTGAGGCCGAAGCCACAGAAGAGGGGAGAAGAAGAAAAGGAAGAAAACGGAGAGCAAATAGGAGGGGAGCTGGGGTAGAGCAGAGGCGACGGCTCCCTGCTCTTCCCCAGTCCCCCTGCTACACAGACCATCCATCTCTCTCCCTTTCTCTTACTCTCTCTCTTTTCTCTGGCCTTCGGGAAGCCTCCAACGCCGGGGCAGCTTCTTGTTCCTCTTCTCTCTTCTCCCGGTGGCAGGCTCTGTTCGTCTCCGTGGGTGTGCCCTCTACGTCTCCCCTGGACCTGCCTTGTTTCGCCGGAGAAGAGGGGGTTTTTATACTCTCAGTGGCGGGAGCCTTCGAACACGAACGGCGGAGGCAGGAAGTGACGGGCATTGAATGAGGATTTGACTTTCCCCGTCCTTGGTGGCAGGAGGTAGCATGCATGCCTTTATCTCCGGTTGATACGTCAGACAGCCCACTGCGCGCCAAAGATCTCTAGGGCATAGGCGTTAGATTTCTTTTGTCGGATGCACCGGGTGGCAAGACGTGCCGCTGAGAAGCCAGAATGCTATGCCGTTGGAAGACCCAAGAAGTGTGCCGCTGAAGGCTTGAAATAGTGTGCCGTTGGAAGACTAAAAATAGTGCGCCGGTGAAGCTCTTGTAGGTGTGCCGGCCAAAGGCCACTTGAGGCGTGCCGGGTGGGGCCTCTTGCAGGTGGGTGCACCGATTAAGGTGCTTCGAGAGTGCACCTGATGAGGGAGCTTCCCACTGTTGTAAGACGTGCAACTCGTCCTCTGCTGTAGTTGTTGGTCCCAGTGATGACATGTAAGACATTTTATCTTCCTTGAAACAAGGCCTGCTGTTTGCCCGGTGGTCCTTCATATCGGTGCTTGAGCTTTGAAGTTCCATTTCCTGTTTGCGAAGGTCATTTGTCATCGTCGCTTTCAGAAGTGCAGAAGCCGCCTCCTCATTTACCTCAATATCACCTCCTCACACAACGATTCACGGCAATTTCCTTCACACACGATCGGAGTTTTACAGAGTCCAAAGTTCCTCACTCTGATTCACAAACCTTTGCATGTCGTGAGGAGACGAATAATCAATACTAGGACCAACCGATATGATCCCGTAGGGATTGATAGAAGGGTGGCTTCCGTAATAATGCTTTTTGATGTGCTCCATGTTAACTGTGCTGCTCATTCCAGGGATTTGATAAATGTCTTTGGTATGGTTGAATAGATTTGGATACTCTCGTAAGAGACTTTTGTTGCACTTGAAATGTACAGTATAAACCTCATCAAACCTCACAAGAGTGACAAATAGACGGATATCAGCTTCTATCAACATATCACCACATATGTACCGTTGCCTGCTAAGGATTTCTTCATATTTGTCCATAGCTTCATATAACCTTTTCACAGCCTCATCACAGGGTCCTTGCTTTTTGGCGAATCCACATTTGTATACACCATTGTTTATTGCATCATATATCCATTCATTAATCTCATTGATTTGGGCTTGCAACTGATGTGGGTACAAGTCCAGTACAGCATTTTCTGCTATGTCATTATATTCAGTGTTCAACATCCGTATTATCTCGGCGCTCTCATTATTCACGATTGTGTTGTTTTTCTTGTCCCATAAAACAGGTACAGTATATTTGCGAGAGTAGCTTGCACTAGGAAGCTCATAAAGTTCCCTGGTGCTCTTAGCTCCATTCAGTGGGTCAGGTTCAGCTCCCGGCTCTTCCATACTAGAACTAGGAAATACCCATCCAAAATGTCCGTCGCCCTCCTTTGTTCTTTCCCAGATGGGTTTGACGGCTGTGTAACTGATAGCACTGTCAAGCCCCTTAAGCTTCAAAAATGCAAGGCATCTGGATGCCCGAGGACATGCATAAGAAAAATATAGATGGTATCTTCCAGCTTCGGCAGGGAAAGAGGATGTTTTATCTAGTGAAATGTTGTTTCGAAAAGTTGATGGAGTTCGGTTAAAAGCACCCGACTCTGACATCTCATCCAATGCTGACCTTGTCATTGGAAATATCTGCACGGCAGAGGAGGAGAGGAGTGTCATCCGGTGCAGTGGTTGGTCATCCGGCACAGTGGTGTGCCGGGTGGAGTGAGGGTGTGCCGTGGTGCGGCTGCTGGAGGTGCGCCGCTCACAGGGCAGCGGGGGTGCACCGGGTGCGGCTGCTGGAGGTGTCCATTCTGGCGCGGGGGGTGTGTCGGATGAGGAGTGAAGTGGGCATCCGGTGCAGCGTATGCCACTCGACACAATGGTGTGCCGGGTGTAGCAGGAGTGTGCCGCGGAGGGGTGCTGTCCGACATAGGTTGGAGGTGTGCCATCCGGCACTGTGGCTGTGTGTCGTGGGAGATGGGAACGGAGTGTGCCGCGGGAGATGGGAACGGCATAGCACGGGAGTGTGTCGCGGAAGGGGGGGTGTACCGCAGTGGGAGGCACGGTCGTCCGATGCAGTGGTGCACCGGGTGAGGAAAGAAATGTGGGGGCTGTACAAAAGTGGGTCACACCCTGGTTAGCTATGGCCAAGAATACAGCCCTGGCGGTCACCTGACGAAGACATACACTTGTTCCACAGCAAGCAGCAAGTGCCGAGGTGAAACACCACTCATTGCAATGAAACATGGGTGGAGTCCACAGGCAAAATGCCCCTTCATTCATTCCCCAGCTTCTGCAGTGGCATCCTTGTTAGTTTCCACATCTTCCACACACACCTCCATGTGAGAGTCAGGCTTGGTCGAAGCTTCTGCTCCTTTCCCCCATTTATGAAAAAATGATTGGGAGTCTTTGCCATCACCATCAGCGTTAGTTTCCCAAACCCCACTTACGGTTTCAGCGCTCCCAGAGTCATTACTTTGATGTGGTGCACAACTCTGTGGTACATTTTGATTATCAGTGCATTGTTGTTCATCTAAAGATCTTGCAGGCGATAATGTTGAAGCCCTGTGCTTGACATCTGACCCTCCACCGGCTTGGGATCGACCATTAGCTGATACTGTCTCCTCATTTACAGCAGGGGTCTTTGGCGGGTGAGCAGTCACATTGCTGCTACTCCCATCAACTTCACTTCCAGTGGGAGCTTGAACAGTGCGGTTTTGTTCATACAGTTCCAGCATTTGGTTGCTAACGTCTTCCAGTTGCCGTAGGGTGACATCAAATTCTTGCCACCAGACCTTTTAACCATCAGATGGCAGCTTCACTTTAAGAAACTTGGCAGCAAGAAAGATGGCGCCTGCCACAATATGGTGAGGCTTATATTGTAGGCAAAGAGATGTCCGCAGCCTGCATAGCCCTTTCACAAGTGTAAAGGCCCATCATTCACAAAGTTCCATGCAACTTGAGCAAGGGCATTCTGTGCAACTTTAAATTTCTTTATAGCTTCAACAAGAGGTTTGTATGGGTGATGCATATTGAGATCAAAATCAAGAGTGGCGAGAACAACTCTTTCTCCAAGTAAAATAAGCTCCTTTTGTTGTTCGTACATTTCCTTCTGCTTAATTCTCTGACTAGCAGCAGGATCCTTTTTATGAATGATCTCATAGGAAACAAGAATGACATTATTTAGTGAGCGAGGAGTTTCTTCGACTTTCCCAGCAAGGAACATGCACACTGTGGAACTTTTAGTCTCATCCCCAAGTCCTGAAGAAAGGTACAGTAGGATTTCCGGAGGTACGTTTCTTTCTTCAGATCACTGCCATCTCTCCTGGGAGGAGAATTTTCTTCAATTTCTTTCCTAGTGAAATACCATCTAGCACCAGAATGACCAGGATCACTCCCTTCATGAGCAGAGCCATAGCGTCTACTTTCAGATGATCCATAACTTGATTCTGGCTACCTCCGACGAGCGACACCGCCCTTCCCCTCCAAACCTCTTCTTGGTCGCCCACGATGAGCACCGACTTGCCACTGTGGAGGTATGGACGGGTGGCGCGCCGAATGTGTAGTGATGGTTGTGAAGATGGAGGAGCGGCGGGTGTTATGCGGCACGGGTGGAGGCGTGCCATCCGGCACACCTTTTTGGGTGTTACCCGACACACAATATGTGTATCGGGTGGCAGGAGTGCACCAGATGGGGGGCCATGGGAGTGCACCGGGCAGAAGACGCTAGAAGCGTGTCGGGTGGAGGCTCTCACTAGTGCACCAGTTAGAGGGGCATATGGGTGCACCGGGTAGAGAGGGCTCATCCGGTACGGTGGGAGTGTGCCGGGAGAGGTGGCATGGTGGGTGAGAAAGAATGGGAGAGAAAGAGAGGGTGAGTGGGCCACCTCTTTTATTATTATTATTATTATTATTATTCCTTTTTTCTTTTTTTCTTCTATTTATTTTTATTTTATATTTTATATTACATATATTTTATTATTATATTTTTATATTTATTATTTTATTATTTTCTTTCTTTCTTCCCTTCCTTCTTTTCTTTCTTCTTCTTTTGTTTCTTTTCTTTTCTTTTTTCTTTTTTTTTAGGTGTCCACAGTGTGCTGGCCTATGTTGCTGGAGGCTGGAAGCTGGAGGCCGACCCGAGAGGTTGCATTGGCCTATATTGTTAGAGGTTGGAAGCTGGAGGCCAACCCGAGAGGGTGCATTGGCCTATGTTGCTGGAGACTGGAGGCTGGAGGCCGACCCGAGGGGGTGTGTTGGCCTATGTTACTGGAGGCTGGAAGCTGGAGGCTGACCCGAGAGGGTGTGTTGGCCTATGTTGCTGGGGACTGGAGGCTGGAGGCCTACTCGTAAGGATGTGCTAGCCTATGTTGCTAGAGACTAGAAGCTGGAGGCCGACTCGTGAGAGTGTGTTGGCCTATATTGCTGGTATTGTTTAGTTTGGGGAGTTGGAGTTGAGGTTGGGGTTGGCTGGCACGCTGCCATGGTGACATTGCCAGAGACTAGGACTGGGACTGGAGCTGGAGCTGGGAGGCTGACCACTGAGGGTGTTGTAGCTGGAGACTGGGACTGGAGCTGGGACTGGAGCTGGAGCTGGCCGGCTGACCGCTGAGGGTGTTGTAGCCGGGACTGGGACTGGAGCTGGCCGGCTGACCACTGGGGGTGTTGTAGCTGGAACTAGAACTGGAGGCTGAGCGGCTGGCCTGCAAAGGCGTTATAGCCAAAACTGGGACAAGAAGCTGAGTGGCTGGCCTGCGAAGGCGTTGTAGTCGAAACTGGGACTGGAGACTGGGCGACTGGCCTGCGAAGGCGTTGTAACCGAAACTGTGACTGGAGACTAGGCGGCTGACATGTAAAGGTGTTGTAGCCAAAAATGGAATTGGATGCCGGGCGGCTGGCCTGTAAAGGCGTTGTAGCCGAAACTGGAACTGGAGACTGGGCGGCTGGCCTGTGAAGTCGTTGTAGGCGAAACTAGAATTGGGAGCTGGCGGCTGGACTGTGAAGGCGTTGTAGCCGGAACTGGAACTGAGAGCTGGCGGCTGGCCTGTGAAGGCGTTGTAGCCGGAACTGGAACTGGGGGCTGAGCGGCTGGCCTGTGAAGGCATTGTAGCCAAAACTGGAACTGGGAGTTGGCGGCTGTCCTGTTAAGGCGTTGTAGTCGGAACTGGAACTGGGGGCTGAGCGGCTGGCCTGTGTAGGCATTATAGCTAGAACTGGAAATGGGAGCTGGAGGCTAGCCTGTAAAGGCGTTGTAGCCGGGACTGGGGCTGGGAGCTGGCGGCTGACTACTGGTGTGTAGTATCTGGAATAGTGGAGCTTGTCGGCCAACCGTGGAGGTGTATAGCCAAATACTGGAGCTGGAATTGGCGATGGCCGATCCTCGGGGGTGTAATGACCACCATTGTTGTAGAGTGATGCTGAGGTCACCATCGGCGGGATGTCATGGTCGACGGCTTTCATGTGTGATGAGTAAAGAGGAAGAGAGTTTTTTTTCTCTTTACCAGCTCTACTGCCCTTGTGGGTTTTCGCTAGAGCTGGCCCCCTTTTACTTTTTTTGGTGTGCCCTTACGGATTTTCACACCGAGGGGTTTCCTGATTTTGCATGAGGTGCCCTCTCGGGTTTTCACCTTGGTTGGGTTGGTTGCAATTTTTACCCCCAGTCGCTTCCTTGTGATGAGGACGACTGGGTCCGCCAAGGTATCTCTATTTTTAACCCCATTTTTTTGACCTAGGATTCTTGTGGCTGCCGTCCATAGCGTGCTGCTGTCAGGGGACATGACCTGGACTTTGTACTGTTGATGGTGTTGAGTATGGACTGAATAGATCTAGAGGGGGGGGGGTGAATAGATCTTTCCCCCTTTTTCGATTTAATATCTATTGACTAAATGAGTTGCAGGTGATTGACGAATTACAGAACTAATGTTGATATCAATGAAGAAAACAAACACATAGAGAAGCACGCACACACATAAGCAAACCACAAGATAGGATTTTTAAGGTGGTTCAGTCTCTTCCCGAGACTTACATCCACCCCTTGCTTAACTCAAGCAAGGCTTCACTTATGAGAGCCTCTGATCTCAATCCAAAACACAAGACACCGCTGTCACACAGCTTGTTCCTGCTGACACACAGCTTGTACCAGCTGACACACAGCTTGAATCCGCTGCCTCACAGCTTGACACTTGGTGTAAGGATGAATAGAAATGATGAGAAGGTGGGATGATGCAACAGGACTGAATATAGACTTTTGTAACAAAGTAAAGAATTCAACCTGGGACTTAATCACATAAATAACAAGAGTAGACTCCCTGTAGAACTTCCAATCGGATGCCTTCAGCTGCTTTGCTGCTGGAGGTCGCACAGCTTCAAGCCCAGTCTTCCTTCTGCAGCAATGAGAATGCCTTTAGTCTTCTGCAGATTTCTGATTGATGGAGAGCCACTTCGTCCTGTAATGTAGGTGTGTTTCTTAGCTTTTGTTCTATGCTCTCTCTGTGTGCTTTTATCCGCGATCAGTTGCCTTCTACTTTTTATGCAGAGATTCTTTTTCAAGCCTGAAGCTTTTCCCGCTCAAATTCCAGATCGAGCGTCAATCTGCTAGAAAGCAGGGAGACGGTTAAATCCGATCACTACAATAAGTTTGACCACTTCTAAGCAAGATTCTCTCCTTGATTCCCGTGCGGAATCTCATCATTTGAACTACCCAACAACCTGCAACAACAATCTGCAGGTTTTAAGGAACCAAAACAGAATTCGGTTAGAGTTCGGTTCTGGACGCTATAACACCCGTGGTCGACCATGACACTGTCCCTGGTCGACAATGAGCAGTGTCCTGATGGCGGTTTCATTCTGGCTGACACTCGCGTCCCGTGGTCGACCACAGCCTTGTCGCTGGTCGACAAGGGGCAAATTCCAGATGGCCGTCAGTTCTGTCTGATGATCTGTCTGTTCTGTGGTCGACCAGAAGTGGGGCTTTGGTCGACAACCAAGGCACATGCAGAAGACGGATGACTTGAAGTGTTTCTGGCTGGGTTCGTTGGTCGACCATAACCACTTCCCTGGTCGACAAGCGGCCTTTGACACTTCTTCTGATTTGTTGATTCCACTTGGATTTCAGTGGACCTGAAATTACTTAACATATCAGAAGTAACTTGAACTATCAGATTTATATTGAGTTAATCAAAAACATTGTTTGTCATCATCAAATAGTCATGAGTCCATTACTTTGAAGGAACAATCAAACCACTTGTATTTGTTATGAAACAAGATAGAACTTGATTAATCAAACATATCCTATTGTCATCATCAAAACCAAGGGATGCACAACAGATGGCTCGTCGCCGTTGTAGCCATGGTAGTGGCTTTGGCTGATTACTGAGTAATCTGCAGTTTGACTGGTGATCTGGCAACCGGTGAGCCTTGGTGGCGTATTGCTGGAATCATGACTGGGATCTGGGAACTGGTATGCCTTTACGGCGTATTGCTGGAGTTATGACTGGGTTCATGGTGACTTGCCCATGACGGGCAGGTGACTGGGAATTATGGGTTGATGGGTCCTCATGATAGATGGATCTAAGGTTGATGTGGTTTAAAGGCCAACCAAGGTGGCGTGTAGGCCGAGGTTTGCTGGAATGAATGACTGGACTAGTGCATGAATTGCTAGTGTATATGGGCCGACTGTGGAGGTGTAAGGCCGGAGGAAGTGTGAGCCAACTGGGGTGGTGTGTGGCTAACTGGGGAGTGTAAGATCAATGACCTAGAGAGATGTACTAGCCAGAGACTAGTATAGGCCACCAAGGGAGGGGAGTGGCCTGGGGAGCTGGTTTAGGTCGAATGTGATGGTATATGGCCGACAGGGAGGTGCATGATTTATAAACTGGAGCAGAGGATTAGCCAGGGACTGGTAAGGGCTAACTGGCTGGGGATATAATTGTTGGAAAGTGGGTAGTTGGTTTCCCCAGCTGGGGGAGAAGAGAAATTTTATTTTTGTTCTCTTTACCAGCTCTGCCGCCCTTTTGGGTTTCCGCCAGAGCTGGCCCCCTTTTAATTTTTTCGGTGCGCCCTTGCGGCTTTTTGCATCGAGGGGTTACCCAATTTTGCCTGAGGTGCTCTTGTGAGTTTTCACCTCAACCGGGTTACTAACCTTTTTGCCCCCAGTCGCTTCCTTGAGAAAGAGAACGACTGAGTCCGAAGGGATATCTCTATTTTTAACCCCATTTTTTTATTTATATTTTTTTTCTGAGAGCCCTTTGACTATTCGGTGACTGGCGCTGGGTGTCCTTAGCTTGCTGCTGTTGAAGGACGCTGTTGGTGGGATCATTGTTGTTGATCCTTTGTGTTGATGTAGGAGTTGCTCGCTGGGGCTTGGCTGGTTGCCAAGCAATCTGGGGCTTCACGTAGACCTTCAGGGTGGCTGATCCGTGTAGCTTGCAGCTGGAGCTCGGACTGAAGCTTGAACATGTCGACTTTGATGATCCAAAGGCTAAGGTTATGGGTTGTGGCGGCGTATAAGCCCTGGATTGACGTAGGCCAACCAAAGAGGTGTATTGGCCAAAAGATTGGGGATTTAACTGACTAGGAATGTATATTGGTCAGGAACTGGGTGATATGTAGGCCAACCATCGTGGTATTTCGGCCAGAGATCAGGTGTTGGATTGACTGTGGAGGTGTTTAGTCAAGGGTATGTGTAGGTCGACTGTGAAGGAGGACGACCAAGGTGGAGGCTTGACCAGCCATGGCAGCATATAGGTCAAGGGGGTAGCGGCCATCGGGGATAGTGTGAGACTAGAAGGAAATAGGTAGGTCGACCGTGATGGTGTATTGACCTGGATGTTGGGTGGTGACCAACCATGATGGTGTATTGGACAAAAACTGGGTGTGGGCTGACCGTTATGGTGTGATAGCCAGAAGAAGGTATGCTGACCCACTATTGTGGCAAGCCGGTCAGGGATTTAGAGTGAGGTGGTTGGCTGTTCGAAGAGAGGAAGAGATTTTTTACTTTCTCTCTTTACCAGCTCCACTGCCCTTTTACTTTTTTCGATGCGCCCTTACGAGTTTTCACACCGAGAGATAACCCGAGTTTGCCTGAGGCACCCTCGTGGTTTTTCACCTCAGCCAGGTTTGCGACCTTTTTGCCCCCAGCCACCTTATGGAGAGAGTGGCTGAGTCCGCTAGGGCATCTCTATTTTTAGCCCCTTTTTTGTTTTTTGTTTTTTTTGGTACCTGCGATCCTATCGACTATCGTCCTTAGCTTGTTGCTATCGGGGGACATTACCCGGGGGTTGCACCATTGGCGACTTGTTGCTGTTATAGAAGCGACTGTGGATCGACCCACCACCGAGTAGCTCGGAGCTTTAGGGTGAATCCGGAAGCGAGCTGGTCTTTGCTGTCGATGGCTGGGACTTTGACTGGGGTCTGGGAGGCTCGACCATGATGAACATGACGGCCGAAGCCGTGCTTAGACTGAGCGTCCACCTTGGTGTGACTACTCCTTGGGACATGATAAATACTGAAGGGATAGACCTCAGGCCAGGGTTTGCTGGTAGCCACCGGTGGGGACCCAATGGAGCTTTGCTGTTGTCATCAGTTGGCGTTGCCCGAGATGCCACCGAATCGTTGGCCGATGCAGATGGAGTTTATCTCGAGCTACTAGGCGGGTGTCGGCGGGATTCACCACGAGTCGTTGATTGAAGTTGGCAAGGTGAGTTCCCGAGTTGCTGGTTGATGTCGGTTCCCCTAGTCTATCAAGAGCTTGAGTCTACCCTGACGGATGCTTCACTGGATTTTGGGCTTAGTGCGATTCTGGTGAGTAGAGGGATCGCTTAACTTGTGACCCCCCAAATGGGCTGGGCCTCTATTTTAATGACTCACATTCATCTGAGGGAGGACCGACGCTCCTCCTCGGAGTTTCCCCCATTGCTTGGGCTTGGGAGGCTGGATACTGGGCCGGGGTGGTGTGGACACACTTTTTATTAGAAACGTTATTTATTTGTTTATTGAGTTTATTCGATGGGTTTGATCGTTTATTAAGTGCATGGACGTGCCAGTCACAAAGTGGCGATTGATTCGGGCTTCATGGAAGCCCATGGTGCGCTCGATCTGACTCGGTCAGACGATTGTGTGGTTCGTGTCGGGACTAAAACTCGCCGTGCCCTAAAGGTCACGATGTCATTTACATCCCCTCGGAGAGGGGAACACCCTTGATTAGTCGCCGGGAATCAGGGCCTCATGGCCAGAAAGTTGACATTAATGTAAGAAGATAGGGAAGGTCGAATCATGCTAAACCCGTATCGAGGGTGCGAGAATTCAAGTCATGTTGGTCACTCATGGACCATTTCATGTTCGGACAGAAGTCCGTATTGAAGATACGACGTAAACGAAAATAAATCCGTACAAATGTATGCCGAATTTACGGTAATTTTAATGAGGGAGTGGAAACGAATCCCAATGGAAACGAGTCCATTTTGAACGAATTATTAGCCCATAGCAATGTCGGATCACGGACATCTCGGGATGGCTCCCAAAGTCCGGACCCGACTGGGAAGGGCGGCGTTAATATTCCCTTTACACCGGGTCTCGAGGAGAACTAAGGCTGCAGAGCAAATCTCATCATTTTGTTATTATTTGAATTTTAATTAATTTTTGTTGTTTGTTTCTTTTTATACATTTTTTTGGGTGAGTTTATTGTTTTCATTTATTTATCACGCATATCTCCCCTCCCTTTTTTTCTTTGTTTATTATATATCTATATTTGCATTTATTTCTTTTATTATATTTCATTTATATATTATTTTTTTGGGGGTTTGTTTTTATCATTATTATTATTATATTTTTTTTGCTCGCATTTGGGGTGTGCATGGGGGAACGAGCCATCAAGAAGCTGGGAAGAGGTCTGTGCAGGCCCAGACCGGGTCAGTGCAGGTGTGGACAGGGTCCGTGCAAAGTTCAGGCGAAGTCTGTGCAAAGCCTATGCGAGGTCTGTGCAGGGTTCAGAGAAGGTCTGTGCAGGGTGAGGGGCTGGGTCGGGGCTACCAGGAACTAGGTCGGGGCAACCGAGGGCTGGGCCTGTGCACATGAGAGCTAGGTCTGTGCAGGTGAGGGCTGGGTCAGTGCAGGCTAGGCTGGGCCAAAGGTAGGTCGGTGCAGGGCTTGGTTCAAGGTTGATGCAGGGTGGACCGAGGTCAGTGCAAGCCTGCCCTGTGCTCAGAAGGGAGGTCGGTGCAAGGAGTGAAGGGAGCGCGCCGGGTAGAGGGGTATTTGGGCTGTGCCAGACGGAAGCCGGGCTGGTGTACAGGGGAGGCGCCTGGGGAGTGTGCCGGATAGGGTTGTGTGTGGGGTGTGTCGGGTGAGGCACGAGCGGGCTGTGCCAGGCTAGGGCAGGGCCAAGGGTGTGTGTACCGGATAGAGCTCAGGGGAAAGGTATGCCGGGTAAGGCTCAAGGGAGGTGTACCAGGAGTGGCTCAGGGGAAGGTGTACCGGGTAAGGAGCCGTTAGGGTGTGCCGGCCAGGACACGGTCATGGTGTGCCGGGAAGGCTTGGATGGGGTGTACCGGCCAGGCATGGACGGGTGTACCGGATGGGGTCTAGATAGGGTGTGCCGGGCTGGGGTTGGGCTAAGGTGTGCCGGGAAAGGTCCGGATGGAGTGCATCAAGGTCAGTGCAAGCTAGGCTTGGGGTCTATGCAGGTTCTATGTAGAGTCTGTGCATATTGAACAAGGTCTGTTCATGTTTGATGGGGTCTATGCACACTGGGATTCAAGGTCTGTGCACATATGCACCGGGCTAGGCTGAGGTCGGTGTAGGGCCAGGCTAGGTCGGTGCACATTGGGATGGAGTTGGTGCAGCTAGGCTATGAGGGGGGCGGAGGTCGACGCTTGTTATGGGCCAAGGTCAGAGCATGTTAGGATGAGGCTGACGCCAGTTGGGATAAGGTTGATGCTGGTTGGGGTTGAGGTCTGTGCTAGTTGGGGTTAGACTAGTGCAAACTGGAACTAGGGTCAATGCATGTTCAGACCGTGAAGGGGCAAGGTCGGTGCACGTTGGCCTGGGCCAAGGCAAGGTCGGTGCAGGTTCTATTAGGCCAATGGGCAAGGTTGGTGCAGTGTTCGGGCTGGGCCAGCATGAGGTCGGTGCAAGGTTGCTTAGGCCCAGGGAAAGTCTATGCACGTTGGAGATGTATAGAAGGCAATGTCAGTGCATATTTTGATAGGGTCAGCGCACATGGAGAACGAGGTCCGTGTAGGTCTGAGCGTAGGAAAGCCAAGGTCAGTGTATATGCAGGCTGAAGTCTGAGCATGTGAGGCTTAGGGTCTGAGTACGCCTGGGGCAAGGTCAGTGCAAAAGGGCTAAGGTCAGTGCAGGTTGGCCAAAGTCTATGCAACTGAAGTGTGCCGGGTTAGGGGGTGAACCATTCGGGGTAGGCCAAAAGTATGCCGCCAGAAGGGGGTGTAAGTGTACCCGATGAAGGGCCCACTGGGGTGCACCGGGTGAAGGTTAGGCTGAAGGGAGGCCGATGCAAGAGTGCCTGAGGTCTGTGCAGCTATGGCTGGCTCAAGTGGAAAGGTTTATGCAGGTGGGGAGTTTTCTTTTATTCACGAAATGCAGGCGTAGGGTTTCCTTTATTCATGGAATTCATGTGAGGAGTTTCTTCTATTTGATTTTCTTTTATTTATGTAGATCATGTTTGTGGTTGTATTAGACAGTCCGTCGTAATGATGCGTGTGTCCAGTTATTCGGGCTCTCCGTGGTTCCTTTGTTATTTTGGTAAAGCCATTTCATTGCTGTTTATTATATTTATTTGTTATTTCCTTTTGCATTATTGCTTTCCTTTTATTATTATTGTTATTAGGTTAATTCTGACGAAAATTCGACAGCATCTCCACTTGACCCGGATGGTAAGGGGGGTAAAGGGGAACACGCTCACAAGGAGTGAAATGACCCAACAATTCGAGGTGCATGCCGAGACAGCAACACCTTTAAGAAAGCTTTGGAAAACCCAGGGAAGACAACGAACGGGAAACACTGGGCCAAAATAGGCTGAGGGTGCAACGGACGGAGGGAGTCAGGTGTGCCAGGTGAAGGCAGGCTAAGGGTGTACCGGTCAAGGCAGACTAGGAGGTGCACCGGGCAAGGCACGGAGGGTGCGCCGGGCAACGTAGGCTAGGAAGTGCGCCGGCCAAGGCACGGGCTAGAGAGTGCGTCGGGTGAAGCACCCTGAGGGTGTGTCGGGAAAGGGGGTGGCCACGGTGTGTGCTGGGTTGGAGAGTTACTGGGGTGTGCCGGTTGAAAGCACAGGAGGAGTGTGCCGATTGAAGATGCCAAGGGTGTGCCGGACAAGGTAGGGCACCGTATCGAGAGCGTGGGCAGACCACCGTATCAGCGAAGGTGGTGAAAGCCACCGTGTCATGGTAGCCGGAGCCACCACATGAGGGGGGGATGGTGAAGTCACCAGATAGAGGGGCAGAAGCTCGTCCCTGTGAGAGAGAGAGAGAGAGAGAGAGAGTCTGGGTCTCAACCATGGGCAGACAGGATCCAAACGAGGCTACAAAGGATTTTCTCCCTGGAGGGCAAGCCACAGGGTGCTGCCCATAAGATAGGGCAGGCCATGGCCGCCTTCTCCTAGGAGGATTCTCCCTTTGAGGGGGGATAGGATGGACAGGGCATCGTGAAAAGGGGAATCATGAACATAAAAAAAAAGCAACATAAAAAAAAGAAAAAGGGAACGCCATGAGCATCTAGCAAGCTTTCTTCTTTTATTCTCACTAGGGGAGCAGCCCAAATGAGCTAATACATTGAGAGGGAAATAATAGAAAGGGCAAAAAAGCCAAAATAAATACAATGGGGAGGGGAACGGAGCACTAGCTCCCCCCCTCCCATAGCTCACTCTCTCCTCTCTTCACTCTTCACTCCTTCGCACAGGCGGTGGCGGCCATGGGTAGTGGAAAGGGGACAGGAGCCTCTTCTCCCTTCTTCTCTTCTTCTCTTTTTCTTCTTCTCTTTTCTACGTAGGAGCTCCTCCTTTCTTTTTGGCCCTCCTCTTTTCTTCGCCGTGAGAGGGTATATGTATACCCGGTGGTGTTGACATCCGTTGACGATGGTGGTTAATGGGGGATTGACCCCAGTCTTGTCTTTTGGCAGGGAGTGCCTGTGTGTTTGCACCAGGGCATCGACAGCTGGGCTTTCCAGCTGGTTCGACGGGAGTCCACTGCGCGCCAAGGGTGGGGGATGTGACCTCTGGATGGGTTGCCGCTGGAGGACGCTGCACCGGGTGGACTGTTTGGCCGGGTGTGTCGCTGAGAGGGCATAATGACTGCGCCCTTGGAGTGGGCTCGCATGTGTGCCATTGAAGGGTACAAGGAGCGTGCCGTTGGAGGGCACGGGCATGCCGTGCCGTTGAAGGGGCACGAAAGGGTGTGCCGTTGGAGAGGCACAGGAGTGTGCCGCTGGGGCTTGTAGGGTGTGCCGCTGATGGGCGTTTGGAAGTGTGCCGCTGGGGGCTTTAAGAGTGTGCCGTTGGTGGCACTTCAAGGAGTGTGCCTTTGGAGGCATCAAAGTGGTGTGCCGCTGGAAGGGCAGTTCAGGAGTGTGCCGCTAGGGCACCAAAGGGTGTTTTCTTTTCTTCTTTTCTTCTTCTTTTCTCTTTTCTTCTCTTCTTTATTCTCCTGCACGTAAACATGGGGTGAGAATTTTTTTAGTGTCCACAAATGCCCCCCATCCACGGGTAGCGCGGGCGAAGGGTGAGACAAGCGGTGCACGTGGGTGCACTTTCCCTCGTAAGGTGTTCCCTTTCTTCTCTTTTCTCTCTTTCTTTCCTTCTCTTCTTCTTTTCTCCCTTTTCTTCCCCCCCTTTTTTCTCTTCTTTCTTCTTTTCTTTTTTTTCCTCTTCTTCTTCTCTTTTTTTTCTTTTCGATTTATAAAGAACTCTGGACAGCTGTTGGCCTGGAATAAAGCTATTGGCTCAAGAGCCAATAAGCAGATAGCTGTCGGCTGGGACGCTGATGATTAGAAAGCTGTCGGCCTAGGAGATCGATAATTGAAAAGCTATCGGCTCAGAGGTCGATAAGTGAATAGCTGTTGGCTTAGAAGCCGATAATTGAAAAGCTGTCGGCTCGGAGGTCGATAATTAAATAGTTGTCAGCTCAGAGGCCGATAATTGAAAGCTGTCGGCTCAGGGGCCGATAATTGAAAGTTGTCGGCTCAGGGGCCGATAATTGAAAGCTGTCGGCTTATGGGCCGATAATTGGGAAGCTGTTGTCGTGGGAGCTAGCAATTGGGAAGTGAGCCACGAGGGCAGAGAGGAGGGTTTATTCCTTTACCGGTCTCGACGGCGGGTTCAAATTGAAAGGTATTCGTCGCCCAAAGGGACGGAGAGAAGAATTTGTTGATTCAATGACCTGAACATGTGGTTCAGATCAAAGGGATATTTGTCACCCGGGGGGACGGAGAGAAGAGTTCGTTGATTGAATGACCTGGACGGAAGGTCCAATCCAAAAGGGATATTCGTCACCCGAGGGGATGGAGATAAGAATATATTAATTCAATGACCTGAACATGTGGTTCAGATCAAAGGGATATTCGTCACCCGTGGAGACGGAGAGAAGAGTTCGTTGATTCAATGACCTGGACGGAAGGTCCAAGTTAAAAGGGATATTCGTCACCCGGAGGGATGGAGAGAAGAGTTTTTTGATTCGAAAGGGATATTCGTCGCCCGAAGGGACGGAGATAAGTGTTCGTTGATTCAATGACCTGAACATGTGGTTTAAATCAAAGGGATATTCGTCACCCGGGGAGACGGAGAGAAGAGTTCGTTGATTCAATGACCTGGACGGAAGGTCTGAGTCAAAAGGGATATTCGTCACCCGGAGGGACAGAGAGAAGAGTTTGTTGATTCGAAAGGGATATTCGTCGCCCGAAGGGACGGAGAGAAGTGTTCGTTGATTCAATGACCTGGACGGAAGGTCCAAGTCAAAGGGGATATGTTCATGACCCCGAAGGGACAGAGTGGTGGTCAAGTCGTCGACACGGGGTAGTGTCAGCGCAAGGAGAGAGGGTTGATTCCTCACCCAACCGGCAGGCTCGGGCCAGGGTGAAAGGGTATTTCGCTCTTTAATGCACCGGGGGTACTGATTGTATGAAGGGTCTTCTAATTCTTTGGCTGGACGGAAGGTCTGCGAGCCAAATTAGAGAAAGTGAGTCCTTTTATTCTTCGGATGGGCGGAAAGTCCGAGCTAAAGTGACAAGGAGATGTTTATTCTCTAACCAGACGGAAGGTCCAAATCAAAGTGAAACGCATCTTTTTATTCTCTAGCCGGGAGGAAGGTCCAGTCTAGAGTGGAGAGAGTCTTTTGTTCTCTAGTCGGACAGAAGGTCCGACCTAGATTGGAAGGGTCTTTTGTTCTCTAGCCGGACAGAAGGTCCGATCTAGAGTGGAAAGTCTTTTTATTCTCTAGCTGGACAGAGGGTCCGATCTAGAGTGGAAAGTCTTTTTGTTCTCTAGCCGGATAGAGGGTCCCATCTAGAGAGGAGAGTGACTTTTTGTTCTTTAATGCACCGGGGGTACCGGCTATGAAATCTGAACCCAGGAAAGTGGGCCGCAAGGGCCAGAATTGGTGTTGCGGATGTAGGCCGTGAAGGTTGAAGTCAGGGAAGTGGGCTACGAGAGCCGTAATCGGGGAGCTGGCTAGAAAAGCCAAAATTGGGGAGCAGACTGTGCAAGCCCGAATTGGGGAAGCAGGCTCTAGAAGCCGGAGTTGGGCAGCTGGCTACAAAAGCCGAAATTGGGGAGCAGGCTGCGAAAGCCCAGATTGGGGATGCGAACTACAGAAGTTGAAGTTGGGAGATTAGCCAGCCACGAGGGCAGGAAGCAGGCTGTGGGGGCCAAGATTGGGCTCTACGAGCCAAAGCTAGGAAAGTAGGCTGGGATAGCTGAAATTGAGTTTATTTTATTATTATTATTTATTTCTTTATTCAAGCATGCAGGCATTCGTCAGCAGGCATAGCATAAATATAAATAAGGCAGCTCCCTCTATAGGGGATGGGATAGGGACATCGCCCATAATTCGCAGACACGGCGTGGGACAGGAAGCACAGTTAAGGGGTGGTGCACCCGTCAAGAGGATATCACATGTCTTGCATGCACAGCTTAAATTCACGCACTTTACCCTAGGTAATTCTCTGTGGAGTGAAGGAGCAAACGTGTGAGCAAAAGGCCCTAAACATAGGGATATGCAAGCTTTATAAGCAACACTTGAGGATTACTGTAGCGCCTACACATAAGTTTTAGGATTTCGATTTTGGTAGCTTCGCACAGCCCCCCATTTGTTTATTTTGGTAGCGGATTTCACCGTTCGACGCGAGTCTTCTCATATGTCTCAATGGGGATTCCTAGCTACTAGGCTTTGTCCTCATTATAATTCTATTGCGGATTCCACTGTTTGGCGCGAGTTTCCTCATGTGTCTCAATGGGGATTCCCGGCTACTAGGCTTCGTCCTTAATGCAATTTGCTTCACCATTTCGCGCGAGTCTCCTCATGTGTCTCAATGGGGATTCCCGACTACTCGGATTCATGTTTCTCTCCTTTTTTTTAAATGGGGGTAGGTAACTTTTTCCTCACGATTATCTTTCACGCGAGTGTAGGAACTCAAGCATCTGTAGAGTGCTAAGAAGAAAGTCGGGCAATCCCTATGGTTGAAGACCATTGAACATGTTAAGTGCGGAGTGGGAGTGTTGCCTCAGGTTTATTTTGTAAGTTGGGCTTAGTAGTTTAGCCATGACTCTTTCCCTTGACGTGTGCACCTGCCATAATTGGGTTCCCTTCGAGCGTATGCCGTGACGCACGTGCATCCGAAATCGGGGCAACATTATTTAGCAAGGAAACATGGTCCTAGAAAATTCTAAGGAAGTGTATTATTCTATACTATAAGCAAGCATGCAAGTAGGGCAGCCAAGCATTTTTTGGGTCTCTTTTTGGTCTCTCTTTTTTTTCTTTTTTTTCTCTCTTTTTTTTGCGTAAGAACATATTGTTGTTACGTATATGCGTAGTGGTAATAGAGGTATTAGAGAAGCAAACCGCAGGGGGCCGAAAGGAAATTAAGGAAGCGGGCTGCAAGAGCCGAATCTGGGAAGCAGGCTACAAGAGTCAAAATTGGGAGAGCAGGCTACAAAAGCCAAAATTGGGAAAGCGGACTACGAGAGCCGAAATTGGGAAAGCGGGCTACAAAAGTCGAAATCGGGAAAGCGGGCTATGAGAGTCGAGAAGTAGGCTACAAAGGCCGAAGGTTGGTGAAGCGGGCTACAAGTGCCGAAATTGGAAAAGTGGGCTACGAGAGCCGAAATTAAGGAAATCAGGCTATAAAGGCCGAAATCGGGAAAGCGGGCTACGAGAGCCGAGAAGTAGGCTACAAAGGCCGAAGGTTAGTGAAGCGGGCTACGAGAGCCGAAATTAGGAAAGTGGGCTACGAGAGCTGAAATTGGGAGTGCAAGCTACAAGAGCCGAGGGATGTTAGAAGTCGGCTACAAAGCCAAAAGATATCGGAGAGCGCGGTGAGACGGATGGGTTAATCCTGATAGTGGGCCCTGGCCGAAATGGCTGAGCCGAAGGGCGTCGGGTAGCAGGATGCGAGGGCCGAAAAGAGGGGTCCCTTTTTGTTCTCTGGTCAGGGAAAGATCCGAACCAGAGTGAAAGGATTTCTTCTGTTAATTCTTTGGCCGGGGAAGGACCCGAACCAAAGTGAAAGGTTTATTCTTCAATTCTCTGGCCGGGGAAGGATCCAGACCAAAGTGGCAGGTTTATTCTTTGGTTCTCTGGCCGGGGGAAAGATCCGAACTAAAGTGCAAGGTCGATTCTCTGATTCTCTGGCCGGGAAAGGATCCAGACCAAAGTGGAATGTTTATTCTTTTATTCTCTGGCCGGGGGCAGGATCCGAACCAGAGTGAAAGGTTGATTCTTTGATTCTCTAGCCGGGGAAGGATCCGAAGCAAAGTGAGAGGTTGATTCTTTTTTAATTCTTTGGCCGGGGAAGGATCCGAACCAAAGTGAAAGGGTTTCTTCTTTAATTCTCTGGTCGGGGAGGATCCGAACCAAAGTGAGATGTTGATTCTTTGATTGGGAAGCTGTCGGCTAAGAGCCGATGATTAGGAAGCTGTCGGCCTAGAAGTCGATGATTAGAAAGCTGTCGGCTCGGAGGCCGATGATTAGAAAGCTGTCGACCCAGAGGCCGATGATTGGAAAGCTGTCGGCTCAGGGGCCGATGATTAAATAGTTGTCGGCTCAGGGGCCGATAATTAGGAAGCTGTCGGCTTAAAAGCCAATAAGTGAATAGCTGTCGGCTCAGGGGCCGATGATTGAATAGCTGTCGGCTTGAAGCCCCGATGGCTGAGCATCTCGTCGGTGTAACGCCCCATTGGCAGAGTGCTCTGGTCGGTTTAACGCCCCGATGGCTGAGTGTTTTGTCAGTTTAACGCCCCATTGGCTGAGTGTTTGTCGGCTTGAAGCCCCGATGGCTAAGTATCTGTCGGATTGAAGCCCCGATGGCTGAATGCTTTGTCGGTTCCATTGGCGGAACATCTTTATCGGTTTAACGCCCCGTAGGTGGAGTATCTGTCGGCTTGAAGCCCCGATGGCTGGATATCTTTCGGTTGAAGCCCTGATGGCTAGACATCTGTCGGTTTAACGCCCCGATGGCGGAACATCTTATCGGCTTGAAGCCCCGATGGCTAAATATCTATCGGCTTGAAGCCCCGATGGCTGAATATCTGTCGACTTGAAGCCCCAATGGCTGAATATCTGTCGGATTGAAGCCCCGATGGCTGAATATCTATCGGATTAAAGCCCCGATGGCTGAATATCTTTCGGTTTAATGCCCCGATGGCGGAATGTTTGTCGGCTTAGATGAACGGTCATGATGCCGACAACATGAGAAAGTCTATTTGTTGAATGGCTGAAGGTAGAGGGTGAAAGACCATGTCTGCCTCAAGGCTCATTTTCCTTTCTTTTCTTCTTCTTTTATGTGGAGGGGCGAGTGGAAAGATCACATCTGCCCGATGACTGTTCTTTTCTTTTCTGCTCCTCTTTTATTGTGAAGAGACATGTTCGAAGACCATGTCCACCTCATGACTGTTCTTTTGTTATGCTCTTCCTTTCTCATTAATGCCCCTGGACTGGGGTGTATTTCTCTTAATGCGCCCCCAGGTTGGTATGTAACTTTTCTTCTATGCCCCCAAGTGGGGTGTATCTTTCATGGCTTCCAGGCCCCCCGACGAGGTGTAACTTCTACTTCTTATGCCTCGGAGCGGGATATGTTTCTCTTCGAATGCCCCTAAGCAGGGCATAGTCTTTGCTTCTCATGCCCCCATCGCGGAGTGTAGTTCTTCCTCAAATGCCCCTAAACTGGGACATTTTTTTTGAATACCTCTAAGATGGGGTGAATTCTTCATTGCTTCCATGCCCCCATATCGGGGTTTATTTCTTCCTCAAATACCCCTAAGCCGGGGTGTATTCTTTTATGGCTTCTATGCCCCCAGGTGGGATGTATGTTTCTTCTTCAAATGCCCCTAGAGCGGGGGTGTATTCTTTTATGGCTTCTATGCCCCCAAGCGGGGTGTATGTTTCCTCTTCAAATGTCCCTAGAGCGGGGGTGTGTTCTTCATTTCTTACGCCCCTAGAGCGGGGTGTATTTCTTCTAATGCCCCTAGGCCGGGGTGAAGCTTTGTCTCACATGCCCCCATGCGGGGTGTGTTTGGATTTTGGTGCACTCAAGATAGGATGTGTTGTTGTTGGTTTTTTTTTGACCCCCTAGCTCGGGGTATAACTTCTTGCTTCTCATGTCCCTATATCGGGGTAGACTTTTCTGCTTCTTATGCGCCCAGGGCAGAGGGTGTTTCTTTCTTCGTGTGCCCCCATGGCGGGGTGTACTTCTTTTTTATTTCGTATGCCCCCATACGGGGTGTGTTTCTGGCTTCATGTGCACCCAAGGCAGGATGTGTTTCTTCTTTACGTACCCCAAGTCGGGGTGTAACTTCATGCTTCTTATGCCCCCAGGCCGGGGTGGATTCTACTTCTTTGCTTCTGTGCCCCCAGGCGAGGTGTATTTACTTCTTGTGCACCCCAGGTGGAGTGTTTTTTTCTCTTTGTATGCCCCCAGGTCGAGGTGTGTTTCGCTTTTTGTGCACCCAAGGCAGGGCTTGTGTTTCTTCCTTCGTGTGCCCCCTAGGCTGGGGTGAGTTCTTCTGCCTCTTGTGCCCCCAAGGCAGGGTGTATTCTTTTCTCCTTATGCCCCCATGGCGGGGTATGTTTCTTCTTCAAATGCCCCTAAGTCGGGGTGTACTTCTTTCTTTGTGTGCCCCGAGGCAGGGTATAGTCTTTGCTTCTCATGCCTCTAGGTCGAGATATATTTCTTCTTCCAGTGCCCCTAAATCAGGGTAGATTATTTTTGAATACCCCTAAGCCGGGGTGAATTCTTCATGGCTTCCATGCCCTCGTGGCAAGGTATGTTGCTTCTTCAAATGCCCCTTGGGCGGGGTACGCCTTTCTTCATATGCTCCCAGGTCGGGATGTATGTCTCTTTGCTTCTGTACCCCCCGACCGGGGTGTATTCTTACTCTCTTTTCTTTTATACGCCCCTATGGCGGGATATCTTTCTCTTTATGTGCCCCTAGATCAGGGTGAAACTCTGTTGCTTCTTATGCCCCCATGGCGGGGTGTATGCTACTTCTTATATCCCCATGGTGGGGGTGGATCCTACTGCTTCTTATGCCCCAGAGCGGGGTACACTTCTCTTCATATATCCCTAAGCTGGGGTGTATCCTTTGCCTCGTATGTCCCCCGAGTCGGGGTAGATTCTTCTGCTTCTTCTGCCCCAGAGTGGGGTACATTTCTCTTCGTATTCCCCTAAGCCGGGGTGTGTCTTCTGCTTCTTATGCCCCCATGGCGGGGTATGTTTCTTCTTCAAAAGTCCCTAAGCAATGGTGTATTCTTTTGCTCTTTATGCCCCTGGATCGGGGTGAAACTCTGCTGCTCTTTATGACCCAGAGCGGGGTATGTTTCTTTTTCAAAAGCCCCTAAGCAAGGGTGTATTCTTTTGCTCTCTATGCCCCCAGGTCGGGGTGAAACTCTGTTTCTTCTTATGCCCCCAGGTTGGGGTAGATTTTGTGTTAAATGCCCCTAAGCCGGGGTGTAACTTTGGCTTTATGTGCCCCCGAGTCGGGGTGGATTCTCCTCATTCACCCCCAGACCAGGGGTATATTCTTTATGGCTTCTATGCCCCAGGCGGGGTGTAACTTCTTATTTTCATGTCCCCCCATGCGGGCTGTGTTTCTTTTGCTTCATACGCCCCCATGGTGGGGTACATTTCTTCTTCAAATGCCCCTACACTGGGGTGCAACTCTGTTTCTTCTTATGCCCCCAGGTCGGGGTAGATCCTTCTCACGTGCCCCCGAGTCGGGATGTATTCTCTTCATGTGTCCCTAGGAGCGGGGTGTATTCTTTCTTGCCTCTTATGCCCCCATGGCGGGGTATATTTCTTCTTCTTATCCCCTATGGCGGAGTATATGCATGCTCTCTTCAGGAGTGGTGGCCGTGCTTGACATCATTGCTATAAAGCATTCCCCACAGCGGGTAGGAGTTCATTACGCTACAGTTGCGGCTTGTTGGATCTTCTAACAGTCACTCAAGGGACTGTCTTATGCCGGATAGAGGTAGCAGGAAGGTAGAACGGATCGGGGCATTGCACCACGGACTTGGACCCTCGTAGAGTCGGGCGGGATGCCGTACTTCTTCTTGTTCTCTTGCTCGGCAATGCTTGCCAAATTTTTTTTGTCCTTTCTTTTATTCTCTTCCTTTTTTTTGTGTAACAGACCAAGGTAGGTGCGCAGGAGAGCGCTCACCCCCTCAAGGAGGGGATGAGTGGTTTGCTCCACCGCATCAATCCCACAGTGGTGATCTTTGTTCAGCACGGGTCTCGACGTATATGGCCGTACAACCCTCTCTCGCCAATTCTTTCTCCTCTTCTTCTTTTTGTTTCTTTCTTCTCTTTTTTCTTCTTTTCTTTCTTTTCCTTCTTAGGAAAAGGGGAGTTTGATTTCCCCTCCCTTCTTCTCTCTTTCTCTTCCTTTTTTTTAGCGGCCTTCATGATTCCTGGAAGCTACAGGTGCCTCGGAGTAGCATCTTCAAGGCCACAAAGACAATTTCACCTCGTCCGGCCTTTCTCCCCGTAAGACTGGCGGAGACAGCACCTGCAATTCATCAAGACAGGCAAACGTCGTTTATTAGGAGGCCATGAGGCCCTAAATCCCGGCGAAGAGATGAAGGGTAATTTTAGTCCCACCGGGCGTGCCAGACTTGTGGACGCACTTTTTATTAAAAACGTTATTTATTTGTTTATTAAGTTTATTCGATGAGTTTGTTCATTTATTAAGTGCGTGGGCGTGCCAGTCACAAAGTGACGATTGATTCGGGCTTCATGGAAACCCATGGTGCGCTTGATCGGACTCGGTCAGATGATTGTGTGGTTTGTGTCGGGACCAAAATCCGTCATGCCCTAAAGGTCACGGCGTCATTTACATCCCCTCGGAGAGGGAAACACCCTTGATTAGTCGCCGGGAATCAGGGCCTCATGGACAGAAAGTTGACATTAATGTAAGAAGATAGGGAAGGTCGAATCATGCTAAACCCATATCGAGGGTGCGAGAATTCAACTCATGTCGGCCACTCATGGACCATTTCATGTTTGGACAGAGGTCCGTATTGAAGATACGACGTAAACGGAAACAAACCCGTACAAATGTACGACGAATTTATGACAATTTTAATGAGGGAGCAGAAATGAATCCCGATGGAAACGAGTACGGTTTGAACGAATTATCGGCCCAGAGCAATGTCGGATCACGGACATCTCGGGATGGCTCCCAAAGTCCGGGCCCGACTTGGAAAGGCGACGTTATTATTCCCTTTACACCGGGTCTCGAGGAGAACCAAGGCTGCAGAGCAAATCTCATCATTTTGTTATTATTTGAATTTTAATTAATTTTTGTTGTTTGTTTCTTTTTATACATTTTGTTGGGTGAGTTTATTGTTTTCATTTATTTATCACACATATCTCCCCTCCCTTTTTTTCTTTGTTTATTATATATCTATATTTACTTTTATTTCCTTTATTATATTTCTTTTATATATTTTTTTGGGGGGTTTATTTTTATCATTATTATTATTATATTTCTTTTGCTCGCATTTGGGGTGTGCATGGGGGAACGAGCCATCAAGAAGCTGGGAAGAGGTCTGTGCAGGCCCGGACCGAGTCGGTGCAGGTGTGGACAGGGTCCGTTCAAAGTTCAGGCAAAGTCTATGCAAGGCCTGTGCGAGGTCTGTGCAGGGTTCAGCCAAGGTCTGTGCAGGGTGAGGGGCTGGTTTGGTGCTACCAGGAACTAGGTCGGTGCAACCGGGGGCTGGGCCTGTGCATATGAGAGCTAGGTCTGTGCAGGTGAGGGCTGGGTCAGTGCAGGCTAGGCTGGGCCAAAGGTAGGTCGGTGCAAGGATTGGTTCAAGGTTGATGCAGGGTGGACCGAGGTTGGTTTGCAAGTCTGCCCTGTGCTCAGAAGGGAGGTCGGTGCAAGGAGTGAAGGGAGTGCGCCGGGTAGAGGGGTATTTGGGCCGTGCTGGACGGAAGCCAGGCTGGTGTACCGGGGAGGTGCCTGGGGAGTGTGTCGGACAGGGTTGTGTGTGGGGTGTGCCGGGTGAGGCACGAGCAGGCTGTGCCGGGCTAGGGCAGGGCCAAGGGTGTGTGTACCGGATAGAGCTTAGGGGAAAGGTGTGCCGGGTAAGGCTCAAGGGAGGCATACCGGGAGACGCTCAGGGGAAGATGTACCGGGTAAGGAGCGGTTAGGGTATGCCGGCCAGGACAAGCCCATGGTGTGTCGGGAAGGCTTGGATGGAGTGTACCGGCCAGGCATGGATGGGTGTACCGGACATGGTATAGATAGGGTGTGCCGGGCTGGGGTTGGGCTAAGGTGTGCCGAGCAAGGTCCGGATGGAGTGGAGCAAGGTCTGTGCAAGCTAGGCTTGGGGTCTATGCAGGTTCTAGGTAGAGTATGTGAATATTGAACAAGGTCTGTGCATGTTTGATGGGGTCTATGCACACTGGGATTCAAGGTCTGTGCACATATGCACCGGGCTAGGCTGAGGTCGGTGTAGGGCCAGGCTGGGTCGGTGCACATTGGGATGGAGTTGGTGCAGCTAGGGTATGTGGGGGGGGGTGAGGTCGACGCTAGTTATGGTCTAAGGTCAGAGCATGTTAGGATGAGGCTGACGCCAGTTGGGATAAGGTTGATGCTGGTTGGGGTTGAGGTCTGTGCTAGTTGGGGTTAGACTAGTGCAAACTGGAACTAGGGTCAATGCATGTTCAGACCGTGAAGCGGCAAGGTTGGTGCACGTTTGCCTGGGCCAAGGCAAGGTCGGTGTAGGTTCTATTAGGCCAATAGGCAAGGTTGGTGTAGTGTTCAGTCTGGGCCAGCATGAGGTCGGTGCAAGGTTGCTTAGGCCTAGGGAAAGTCTGTGCACGTTGGAGATGTATAGAAGGCAAGGTCAGTGCATATTTTGATAGGGTTAGTGCACATGGAGAACGAGGTCCGTGCAGGTCTGAGCGTAGGAAAGCCAAGGTCAGTGTATATGTAGGCTGAATTTTGAGCACGTGAGGCTTAGGGTCTGAGTACGCCTGGGGCAAGGTCAATGCAAAAGGGCTAGGGTCAGTGCGGGTTGGCCAAAGTCTATGCAACTGAAGTGTGCCGGGTTAGGGGTGCACCGTTCGGGGTAGGCCAAAAGTATGCCGCCAGAAGGGGGTGTAAGTGTACCCGGTAAAGGGCCAACTGGGGTGCACCGGGTGAAGGTTAGGCTGAAGGGAGGCCGATGCAGGAGTGCCTGAGGTCGGTGCAGCTATGGCTGGCTCAAGGGGAAAGGTTTATACAGGTGGGGAGTTTTCTTTTATTCACGAAATGTAGGCGTAGGGTTTCTTTTATTCATGGAATGCATGTGAGGCATTTATTCTATTTGATTTTCTTTTATTTATGTAGATCATGTTTGTGGTTGTATTAAATAGTCCGTCATAATGATGCCTGTGTCCAGTTATTCGGGCTCTCCGTGGTTCCTTTGTTATTTTGGTAAAGCTGTTTCATTACTGTTTATTCTATTTATTTGTTATTTCCTTTTTCATTATTGCTTTCCTTTTATTATTATTGTTATTAGGTTAATTCTGACGAAAATTCGTCAGCATCTCCACTTGACCCAGATGGTAAGGGGGGTAAAGGGGAACACGCTCACAAGGAGTGAAATGACCCAACAATTCGAGGTGCATGCCGAGACAGCAACACCTTTAAGAAAGCTTCGGAAAACCCAGGGAAGACAACGAACGGGAAACACTGGGCCAAAATAGGCTGAGGGTGCAACGGACGGAGGGAGTCAGGTGTGCCAGGTGAAGGCAGGCTAAGGGTGTACCGGTCAAGTCAGACTAGGAGGTGCACCGGGCAAGGCACGGAGGGTGCACCGGGCAACGTAGGCCAGGAAGTGCGCCGGCCAAGGCACAGACTAACGAGTGTGTCGGGCAAGGGGGCTAGGAGGTGTGCCGGCCAAGGCACGGGCTAGAGAGTGCGTCGGGTGAAGCACCCTGAGGGTGTGCCGGGAAAGGGGGTGGCCACGGTGTGTGCCTGGTTGGAGAGTTACTAGGGTGTGCCAGTTGAAAGCACAGGAGGAGTGTGCCGATTGAAGATGCCAAGGGTGTGCCGGACAAGGTAGGGCACCGTATCGAGAGGGTGGGCAGACCACCGTATCAGCGAAGGTGGTGAAAGCCCCCGTGTCAAGGTAGCAGGAGCCACCAGATGAGGGGGGGATGGTGAAGTCACCAGATGGAGGGGCAGAAGCTCGTCCCTATGAGAGAGAGAGAGAGAGAGAGAGAGAGAGAGAGAGAGAGAGAGAGAGAGAGAGAGAGAGAGAGAGAGAGAGAGAGAGAGAGAGAGAGAGAAAGAGTCTGGGTCTCAACCATGGGCTGACAGGATCCCAACGAGGCTACAAAGGATTTTCTCCCTGGAGGGCAAGCCACTGGGTGATGCCCATAAGATGGGGCAGGCCATGGCCGCCTTCTCCTAGGAGGATTCTCCCTTTGAGGGGGGATAAGATGGACAGGGCATCGAGAAAAGGGGAATCATGAACATAAAAAAAAGCAACATAAAAAAAGAAAAAGGGAACGCCTTGAGCATCTAGCAAGCTTTCTTCTTTTATTCTCACTAGGGGAGCAGCCAAAATGAGCTAATACATTGAGAGGGAAAGAACAGAAAGGGTGGAAAAGCCAAAATAAACACAGTGGGGAGGGGAACGGAGCACAAGCTCCCCCCTCCCATAGCTCACTCTCTCCTCTCTTCACTCTTCACTCCTTCGCACAGGCAGTGGCGGCCATGGGTAGAGGAAAGGGGACATGAGCCTCTTCTCCCTTCTTCTCTTCTTCTCTTTTTCCTCTTCTCTTTTCTACGCAGGAGCTCCTCCTTTCTTTTTGGCCCTCCTCTTTTCTTCGCCGTGAGAGGGTATATGTATACCTGGTGGCATTGACATCCATTGACGATGGTGGTTAATGGAGGATTGACCCCAGTCTTGTCTTTTGGCAGGGAGTGCCTGTGTGTTTGCACCAGGCCGTCGGCAGCTGGGCTTTCCAGCTGGTTCGACGGGAGTCCACTATGCGCCAAGAGTCGGGGCTGTGACTGCTGGAAGGGTTGCCGTTGGAGGACGCTGCACCGGGTGGACTGTTTGGCGCGGTGTGCCACTGAGAGGGCATCATGACTGCGCCATTGGAGTGGGCTCGCATGTGTGCCGTTGATGGGTACAAGGAGCGTGCCGTTGGAGGGCACGAGCATGCTGTGCCGTTGAAGGGGCGTGAAAGGGTGTGCCGTTGGAGAGGCGCAGTGTAGATTGTGATAAATCCGCACATGAAGAGTTTAAATACGAGAAAACATGAGGGGGAGAGATGATATAATAATAAAGAAAAGAAGCACGTGGTGCTACTAAGGAGGGTGATCGCCAGAGGGGTTACCTCAAGAAGAAACAAAGAAGATCGCGAATACCTGGTGGAAAATAGAACGCGGGATGGATTGTGAATTCCTCCTCCTCCTTCAATCGGCCGGCCGATGAAGGGGGTTTTCCTTTAGTGATTACCCTTGTAAAAAAGACAAAAAAAAACAAACAAAGAGAAGTGGATCAGCCAAGTGAATGTAGTATCAATCCTGAATAAATGATATGATGATGAATAGAGAACAACATGCGCACCTTTTTTTATTGTTTGTTTTAAAACCCCTAAGAGTTAGGGAAAGGAAAAGGATGTAATGCTAATGCAAGGAAGAAAACCGTATGATGACCGATGAAAAACAACACAATTAGATAAGCAAAAACCCCTACTGTCCCTGACGACAGTAAAGGGGAACCGAAGTTGATGCTATGGGCAGGAAGAAAAGGAAGCAGAGAGCTCTAAAGATTGCACAGGAAGGAGATGGATAACCTCCGTAAATTCAGCATCTATGTATAAAAACTCTGACCTCGGTAACCTCTGTCAAGATCGACTAGAGCTCCTTTATATAGGATTTCAACCGAAGATAAACTCAAATTTAGGAAGATAAGGACGGGTAATGATCAATGAAGGCAGGACTCTAGTTCCAATTCGAGCAAGGAGACCATTGGAGGCAGGGAACTATTCAAGAAAGGCATACTCAAACACGACACCAAAGGATAAAACACGACCTTCAGAAGGGCGTCAAATTATAAATTGACGACCTACATCAAGACGTTACTCAAAACACGACCAGGATCAAGGGCGTCACTTCTTGAATTTAATTTTGGCAATAAAACTTACTTTATTTAAAAATTATGAGAAACCGCCTGAGATGAAGGCGTTACTTGAAAACACGCCCTGAGGAAGGACGTTAATCAATAATTGAAATTTATTTTGAAACCGGATAATACCAGGAATTGACGCCCTCATATTTGGTCGTCCTTTCTTAAGAACACGCCCCAGATTAGGTCATTATTTAAAACACGCCCTTCATCAAGTCGTGAATCACAAAAAATGCAAGAATAAATCACAAAAATAGAAAAACTTTATATTATAGAAATATTGAAGTTCACTTTGGGGCGTCAACATAGTGACATGAGATTTGATCAACATAGCGTTAATTTTGGCGTGTCTACAGCTACCCCGCCTTGGCGTCTGCTTTGCAAGGGAGTGAGACGAAATGGAGTGAAAGTACAACCAGCGGAATGAAGTGGAACGAACTGATAAGTAGATGCCAAGGTGTGATGTGACACGTCTCAGACACTAAGCATTGGAAATCTTTCCAGGATTCTGAGCGAAACAACTTCGAGTGATTCCAAGGAAGCATCGATTTGCTGGATAAAGGAGATTAAACTAAACAAGTAAAAATGTGTGCATGGCACGATAAGGAGACACCATTGGAGAGCGGTTACCAGCCAACGTGGACGTGCTACAATCAAGGTGGATTTGCAGAAAAATAAAGAGAATTGAGATGGAGATCCAGCAAAGGGACATTTTCAAGTAATCAGCCTAAGCGGCTTCAAAGAGAATAAAGTACTCAATTTGGAATGGAATATCTCATGTCAACTCAATCAAGAGCGAGTGACCTTCATTATTGCCATAATATGAAGATTTTCAGCATGAAGCTCAAAGTCCTACATGATGCATGCTGGGCTAAAAGAAAAAGATAAGACAAACTAAAAGATAGAAAATAATCAATGATAATATTGTTAAGCCATCCAGATTTGGTCAAGAATCCAGATCTCTGAGCTGACACTAAGCCGAAGCCCGTTTGTCCGCGCATCAACTCAGAAAGTGGAACCATCGTCCCAGACCTTTAATGACTCAACGGCCTATCCGTGTGATCAAGACTCTCTTGGAACTATCACTGTTTTTGATGAAGGGGAACTCAAATTCCAGGTTCATCAGAATCACAAGGTCCTTGATATATTATAATAGCGTAAAATACCATATAGTAATAATGCTTACAAGAACAGCATGATGTTACTTCCACAGTGATCTGGGCATCTCGAAACCTGCAATCTTCTGCACTTTGAAAGTTCATTAGCCCTCCCATAATTTCAATATGAATAATCCTCAATTCAAAGTATGACATGATCATAAGTGCTTAATAAAATAAAATTCCAACGAAATAATAGCACTTAAGTTCATCAGAGCACGTAGGGAAGCAAATTCATAAATTCACAAATTCACGCCTGGACCGAACGGCGTCAAAACATGAAAGGCGCCTGTGGATGAGGGCGTCAAAAAGAGAAACACGCCCTTCCAAAGGGCGTGAAATGCACCAAGAGTTCACGAAGAAAACGACCCACTCAAGGGCGTTAAATAAAACACGACCTCAGTCAGGTCGTCAATTAAACAATTGACGCCCTAACAGAAGGCGTTAATTAAGCACAAACTTCCGTTTTTGACTCGCAAGCTAAACCCAGTCCTAATAGCCATAAACTTTCTAACTCCGAACAGCCTTAAGACTCCCCGGACTTCTATAAAGGGAAGGCACTTCCTCAAATCAATCAAAGCAATCCTTAGGAGCTCTGTTTCTTCTGCTGCTTCTTCTCCTGTTCGTATTCTTTTCACAAACCGGAGATGGAAAGGGCACTTAAGAGAAGTCCTCAACTCCCAGATTAACTGAGATTAATGGGCACATCAACAGCAGAATCTCCATGAACCAGGTAAAGATTGAGTCTTCTGTTCTTTTCCACTTTTCTTAACTTTACTGAGCTATTTCTGTCGCTCATGCATTCTCCTTCTTCTCCACAGGATTATCCAAATGTTCCAGGAGCTAGGAGATTTACAAAAAATAAGTGGCTGCCTCTTATACTCTCCAAATTTTCTTCAGATATAAGGGTGTACTTAGCAAGATGGCACCTTCTGGGTCTAGTTACCCATGCCAAACATTATGATCAAATCCATCTTGACTGGGCAGCTATAGGGGCTCTTGTAGAGATACGGCATCCTTCTACTCATACCTTGCTCTTCTCTACCTTTGAAGCCACCATCTTATTAGAAGAATTGGAGATGCTCTTGGGCCTAAAGAAGATGAAGCAAGGAGAAGAGGAGAAGATGGCCAACATGCCAAAACCAATTTCCTCTCATGAGATATTAACCACATTGATACCTAGCCCAAACTTAGTGAATCAAATGAAAGCCACTAAAGGAATCAATCTTCTGAAGCTCACCTCATGGGTGTACAAGAGGGCAGATCAAGCCAAAGAAGATGAAGAGATAGAGCGGGTAGCAAAGGCCTTCGTGGTGTGCTTGGCAGGAGCAATCTTATTCCCATCCACGGAGGACTTTCTAGAAGAGGCCCAATTAAGCGCCATAGTGAGCTTATGGGAAGGAGATAGAGTTGGACCGGCTATTCTAGCCTATCTCTATAGCGGGCTTGCCTCGGCGGCGATGGGAAGGCCCATCTACGGATGCATGCTAGCACTCTCTAGTTGGGTAGATCTCCACTTCAAGTTCGATCCATGTGATGAGGCCCAACAACCCTCAAGAATCTTCTCAAAAAGCCCACTCTTTTATATGACCGGTTCACTTGGGATAAGCAATAGAGTGATGAACCGAATTCCTCAAATTAAGAAGAGAGTGGAATGGAGAGAGCACCTCAAAGTAATGCCAAAGAATCTCTTCACTTGCGCCCCGGGAATACTCAAGACTCAAGAGCTCTGTGCGAGATTTTCTCCCGGAACGGACCTTCGGCTCATAGGCGCTTCAGAATTCATCTTGTACAATTCATATCGGTGCCTCCCTCAACTCGGGCTTCCACGGCGAGTATTCGAGGACCCATCTCACCTTCCTCCAATCAAGACACGGGACCTTGGCAACAATGAAGATGGAGAAGAATGCACAACTATTCAAGCTCTGTGGAAAATCAACAAGGCTCATCAACCTGTGGAGAACTTAGAAGAAGACAGAGAACAGTGGAAGTCTTATGTAATAGCTTTAAGAAGCTTGAGGCACAAAGTGGCTCATTAAGCATTGCAATCTTTTTCTTCCAATAAATCAATGATAATTTCTGATTGAGCCAATAACACAGTGATTCTGATCAAATCTTCCAATAACATGCGATTCTGTTGCAAATAACGACTCAGTCAATGTCGTGAATTCACAAAGTGACGCCTCAGCCAATGTCGCTTCTAATGTTCAGCTCACAAATTTGACGCCTCCACCAATGGGCGTTAACTGAAAAACGTCCTAGGACAAGGTGTTAATTCGATTCAAATTCCCCAAAATGTATTCGTTGAAATTCCAAAGGTAACGCCCTCAGCAAAGCGACGTTTCATTCAAATAACGCCTCAAGCCCAGACGTTAATACAAAAAAGTAATAATTGCTTCAATCACATCAATCAATCCCCATTCAATGCGCCTGACGATGGTTATCATTCCCCATGCAAACAAAAGTAACGCCTCAAGAAATGTCGTCAATTATCAATAAGCGTCCTTGTTTCAGTCGTTGATTCCATAAGACGCGGCCTTACTCAAGTCGTTAATTCCTTTTGACCGTTCGACTTAACTTTCCCTCCTTTCTTCTTCTTCCTTCGTCCTACTCCCTCTTTCATTTCTGCAAGCCCTAACCGACCTCCCCCTTTCTCTCATTCTCTCTCAAACTCTCTCCCCCCTAACCCTAGACCTAGACGATGGCCGGAGGTGGTTTGAAACGACAACGGGTGGCGGCGCCTGAGGTGGTGGACCTGGGCGAAGACGCCCATGCCGAGGAGGATGCTCCCGTGGGGATTGAAGAAGACCTAGCAGCGTCGGCCGGCGACGAGGGAAACCACGGCGGTGAGACGGTGGGAGAAGAAGACGACGGAGAAGCAGCAGACGAGGGAGGGGAGGACGATGCTGGCGGTGAAGAAGAAGAAGAAGAAGGCGAAGGTGGTGAAGACGGAGAAGAAGGAGAAGGTGGTGAAGATGAGCCACCACCCATGGCGGCGGCCGTTCCCCGTCCCAGCCAACTCCGGCGACCACGTCAGCCACGGCCCAAACCAGTAGGACCAAGGCACCAGAAGGTAGGCCCCCCAACCCGATTCCCATTTTTTTATTTTTATTTTTATTTTTTTATTTTCCTGTAATTTCCATAGCTCTCGGGGTATAAACCCTGCAACCCAGAAAGAAGACGCCCTCAGGGGCGTCACGTTTTAGAAATGAAACGCCCAACCCAAGGGCATTAATTAAATTATTTCCCTAAAAAATAATTAACCCCATGAGAACACGCCCTGCATCATGTCGCCCATTATTTTTCATATCATGCTGTTAATTTCCGTTAACTCCCATGCTTTAATTATTTTCCATGAATTATTCGCATGCTGTTATTTTTATTTCATTTTCTGAAAAACTTGAAAACAACGCCCCCCACCAGGGCGTTAATTCAACAACAGACGACCAAACCAGCGGTCGTCCATTCATTAATTCCTGATTAAATTAACGGACCCATTTTGGAAAACGCCCCACCCAAGGGCGTGACTTGAAATATTCTTTAAGAATTTCAGAAATTAACCATAGAACCACGCCCAACACAGAGGCGTTTCATAGATGAACAGCGACCTAGGATAGGTCGTAAATTCAAAGCTCACTTAGAACCACGCCCTCCTTAAGGGCGCTAATTCAACAAACCACGACCTGAGGATGGTCGTTAATTAAATCAAACATCAACATTTCAAACCAAGGCAGTTAAGTGAATTTCAACAAGAATAATTGAACAATTAAACCAAAATTTTTTTCTTTATGCGTGCAGGGGTTGATGAGGACACGGATCTCCTGGGTCATGGTCCGAGCAGCATATTACGGCCTCCCCGAGTTCCAGAGAGCCAGGGTAGATGCTATGGGGTTTGGAGCCTTCCTTAGCATAGAGCCAGTCAGACCCGACCTACCACTTATCCAGGTTCTGAGGGAGAGATGGGACAGGACCAGCCGGGCATTCCTGATGCCATGGGGGCATATGGTTCCTACCCTGGAGGATGTAGCTAGGATCACCGGATTGAGGGTAGACGGTGAGGCTGTGAGCGGTATCACCTATCCTGACTACACTGAGCTTGCCCAGAGGTTGCTAGGGCTAGAGATGGTCTACGAGACGCCTAGCGAGTGTAGGACTATCTTCCGCACCGACCTGACTACAACGATGGGCTTAGGGAATGCTAGGCATAGGTCCGGGGAGTCCTTAGAGCAGTTCTCTCAGAGGTTGATCGATGGGGCTAGGGCGGTCTACTGCCAGGACCCAGCTGACAGAGAGAGAGCGGACCGAGACCTGAGGAGGTTTCTACTGCTGCTACTAGGGAGGCTATTGCTCGGGACGAAGGGCGACGTCATCAACTGCCGATTCTTGGGCATTCTCGAGGACCTAGAGGCAGTTGACAGCTACGCCTGGGGAGCGGCACTGCTGGCGCATATGATGGCCGACCTGTCCACGGGGACAGGACGAGAGACGACCATCAGTGGCTTCTCACCTTTTCTTCAGGTATGCATTTTTCTCTTTTTCTTCTCTTTTATTTTTTTATGCGTGTGAATGCCTTACTAATGCAATGCATGGGTGCAGGTTTGGAGCCACCTATACATGCCGATGGGGCGCGTTGACCCACGGCCTGGAGGTGAGGGAGCTTTTCCCCTAGCGCGGCGTTGGCTGCCAGTGGTGTTTGGAGCCCCACTGGGCTACGAGTTGTGGGTGCTGCGGAGAGAGTTCCGAGACTTCCCTCCCTCGCTGGTATGCATGAATGTTATGCATCTTTCTTTTGCATTTATTTTGAATTTATTACGATGATGATGAAATGATGACATGTATGTTTATGAATGCAGGTGCAGTGGAGACCCTATGAGGGAATGACAGACGAGGGCCAACCGTGGGTCGTAGCGGGCCGACCTCATTTTGGGCATGAGCTCTGGGTTCATTGCCTGAGCGAGATCGAGCCGTTACGGCCTAGGTTGGTGATGAGGACGCTGGGCCTCCACCAGGAGTGGGTAGAGGTCGGCGAGCCACGCGGCATTGGGAAGAAGACGCGCGGTCGTACGAAGGCGACCGACTGGAGAGTGCGGTTCGAGGAGCAGTACGCCGACTGGCAGCGAGGCGAGACCAGAGTCACCTCTCGCGCGACTGACAGCTCCGAGTACCTCCGGCGCTACTGGGAGGTATACGCCGGCCGACCCCAGATGAGGGTCCTAGGGGTATGTATGAATGCAATTATTTCTAAATGCGAGGCTTATGTAACTTTATCATGCAACTAATATGCAATGGATGCAGGATGCGCGGGACATAGCAGCGATGGATGCCCAGGCCCACCTACACAGTCTGGAGGACCAGCTGGCCGCCACACGGGCCGACCTAGAGACCCTGGTGAGTGTTTAAACTATTTCTATATGCAAATGTATTTTTTGTTGAATTATTGATGATTAGCCACTGACGATCTCAATGAATGCAGCGTGCCCAGCAGGGAGCAGTGAGGAGAGACCCAGGGGAGGCCTCCAGCTCGAGAGGGCCCAGTGCAGAGGTGACTGCACTGGCAGAGCAGTTAGCTGGAGCGACCGCACGAGCCGAGGCAGCAGAGCGCGATCTTGCTTCACGGGTAAATTCCAAAACACAAATCCATTCAAATATTGATTATATAATTGTGCACTGATGAAAATTCATTTTACAGACTGAGGAGCTTCAAGCCGCTCTTACCTGCGTTGATGAGGGCTTCCGTGCGACGAGCACACAGGTGAGTGGTTTAATCATGTGTTGCTTGAATTGCTAAATTACTGAATCATTGCATTAATTATGGAACTGATGATTTGTTTACCTGTTTGTAGGCGACTCAGCTCCAGGCGATACGTACCGAGTTGGCGATCCGTGATCAGCGGATCTCAGAGCTAGAGAGGTCCCTGAGGCGTCGAGAGGAGCTGCCTCAGGATGTGGCCGAGCTGCGGGTGGCTCTTGAGCTGGAGAGGAGGGAGCGGGCCCGGGAGCGCGAGGAGCGTGCTCGTGAGCGGGAGGAGTACCAGGCGGAGCGTGCCCGGCACCTTGAGCTTCAGCAGGCGGCGCGTGCCCGGTACCAGGAGCAGGTAGCAGCACGCGAGCGAGAGCTGGGAGACTCGAGGACCCAGTTGATCCTTTCTCAGGAGCGGCTACGAGTGTATGAGGAGCGTCTCCAGCGAGGGCGTGAGCGAGCACGGGCTGCGGGGTACTCCTTCACCAGCTCCACCTTTGTGGCGGGCTTTTCCCTCCGAGAGAGGAGCGAGGCAGGGGGTCAGGTTCGGGTTCCAGCTTCTTCACGGGGGCCCATGCCTCCTCCACCAGCGCCAGCTCGGGACGGCGAGGAGGAGGTTGAGAGTAGGAGAGAGGAGGGTGGAGGCGAGAGCTGAGAGACATACTTGTACTCCTCCACCCTCACACCTGTACTCAGACATTCATGATGTATATATATATATATGAGATTGACATCCTTTTGTTACCTGAGCACTTTGTGTGGTTGTGGCCTTGTGTTTGTGTACTTTCCTCTTTCTACGTTCTTCGTTTTTGCTTTGCTTTGCCCTATTTCTGCAACTGTAATCCACACTTTGAACAAACAGGTTAATTCATCTGTTCGACTTGGCCCCTTGCTCAATAAGCAAGGGGTGCCTTTACTTTTGACCTTAATGGCGGGTCAAGGGGCCAAGCCTTTAATCAAATAAGGTAAATAAAATAGCTGATAACGGGGAGATGCATCATGCAAGCACGCATATGCAACCATAAATAAAAGATGTCCATGTAAAAGAATGCAAGCATACATCGTGAAGAAATGCATTTTTTTTCTTTTCCCTCTCATTTATATGTTTTTGTTATTTTTCCTGAAAAACGCGCCTTAGAGTAGGTCGTGGTTCGCATAAAGACGCCCTAGAAGACGGCGTGAATTTGAAAAGGAAATCTGATTTTTGAGAAAGTAACGACCCGCTTAGGGACGTTATTCGGAAAGAGACGACCTAATCTAGGACGTTAATTCTAAAAAAAGTGCCTTAGCCAAAGGCGTTAATTGAATTATTCTGCAAAAAAGGTTGACAAGGCTATCAAGACCACGGGTCCTACACGGTCACCATCTAAAATTCATTAACCTTTCTTGAGTAATTAAAAGGGGGTCGACGTGATCATAGTTGACTTGTATTCGAGATTTCGTACAGTGCAATTTCCCAGGTCCGTCTTGACCATCCTGCCAGTTCGTGACTTGCCACATAGAAAGGATGGAAGAAAATATAAGGGAAGCCCATAAGGGATTCTGAGATGTTCAAGGTGAAGTTACCTCCCCTACCCTATGCCTGTTGGGGTTCGGTCTTTGGCGTAGGAAAATTTGTTGCCTTTTTACCTCTTTTATATTGCACGCATACGCCCAAGGTTTTCCTTGCGGGGACTTTACCCTCTTGACATGTTTTTCTTTTCACCATTTGACTTTCACTTTGGAATCGACTTGCATTAATGAAAAACCTAATTGTACTTGGTCTTTTGTGGCATTTTGTTCCCTTTTGGGCCTTGACTTCCACCTACTAGGGCGGCGGATAGGCTTGGCGTGTCTACCCTGAGGTCTCCCTTCCTCCCTTATGGGCCGAAGAAGAAAAGAACGGGTATTGTCTTTCACTTTTAGTCAGGTTTTTGACTTTCCATCGGATTTTGCACCGCTTGAGCTCAAGAATAAAGCGTGTAGTGTGTGCGGAAGTCAACCCCCTTTTAAGTTAGCAAGACTGATGAATGAATTCTGAATTTTGACCTTTCGGGCCTTGATCCTTCGTGTGCCATGGCACCAATTTTGATCTCTTTTGATTTTGAAGAATTTCTTTATTTTTGTTGGAATTTTTGTAGGAATTTCTATTTTTTTTGGTTTTTGGAAATATTCCACTTTGTTTTGGATTTTTTGAATCAATTTTCATTTTTTTTGGATTTTGAAAATTACTCTATATATATATTTTTTAGATTTTTGAATCAAGGGTAGTATTTCTTAAGATACAAACCATTCCAAGGGTGAGTCAACTCTTCTCCTTCAGCATTAATCAGTTTATAAGCATTACCAGGATAAACATCTTTTATGACGAACGGTCCTTCCCAGTTAGGTTGGAGTTTTGAGCGGGGGCCACCCGGCTTTACAAAAATCCTCTTGATTACCATCTCACCGATTTTAAATTTTCTCTCAATTACTTTCTTTTGATAAAAATGTGAGAGCCTGTTTTGATAAACGCGCGCATGCTCAGCGGCGACCAGACGCTTCTCGTCTAGGAGTTCCAATTGGGCAAGGAGTGAATCCCGACGTTCATCAATAGAAAATTCCTTATCCAATTGTACTCGCAGAGAGGGAATGAGAATCTCATAAGGGACTACCGCCTCCATTCCATAAGTAAGGGCGAAAGGGGTTTGCCCAGTGGGGGTACGAATGGAAGTGCGATAGGCCCAGAGAGCTTCAACTAGCTTGTCTGGCCAGTCCGAAAATTTATTAGCCTCACACGTCTTTTTAACAATCTTGATCAAAGTTTTATTAGTGGCCTCTGCTTGGCCATTGCCCTGCGGATAATAGGGGGAAGAATGATGCAATGCAATGTTGTACCTGTTGCAGAGCTCCTTGATTTCTTGAGAGATAAATTGAGGTCCATTGTCGGTGACGATGGTGCTCGGGATGCCGAACCTTGCGATGATGTTCTTCATTATAAACTTGCAGACGGTTGACGCTTTAATCTCCACGTAAGCTTTCGCTTCTGCCCACTTGGTGAAGTACTCCGTTGGCGTGAGGATGAACGATTTTTGCTTGGTCAGGAGGTTCGAATCACCAAGAGGTCCAATGATATCAAAAGCCCACATGGAGAAAGGCCATGGGGAGGACATAGGATGGAGTGAAGAAGCAGGAGAATGAATCTTGTCGGTGTGTAGTTGGCACTTAACACACCTTCGAACATAGATGGAACAATCCTCTTCTAGAGTGGGCCAATAGAAACCTAGCCTAAGAATCTTCTTAGCTAGCATCTGGCTATTCACATGACCACCACACACTCCTGAATGCGCCTCTTCCACAACTTTCCAAGATTCATCATCATCGAGGCATCTTAACAAAACACCGGTGAGCCCTCTCCTGTAGAGTACTCCTCCAACCAAAACATACCGCTGAGCCACTCTTCTAATTGCTTTCTTCTCTTCCGCAGTGGCTTCCTCGGGATAGGACTGATCATTGCAATATCTGGCAATCTCATAATACCAAGGCTTCTCTTCGTCAGCCAATTCTCCTTCCCAGTCTAAAAGCATGACCTCTTTGCCTTTAAGAGATTCCTTCTGCTTGTCCTTCTCAAGCACATTATCCCTAATATCGAGGAATGCACGATCCTTAATAGCTGGCGTGTTATGCTGATGAATCAGAGGAACGTGAAAATCTCGTTCAGGAGGGAAGACTAGAGCAGAGGCCAAAGAAGCAAGGGCGCCGGCCAAGATATTCTGGCTACGAGGAACATGGATGAAGATTAATTTGGTGAAGAGTTTGGCATAAGCTGAAGCAAGTTCCTGGTAGGGTTTAAGCTTAGGATTGATAGTGCGGCACTTGACCAGCACCTGGTGCAGAATGAGCTGACTATCACCCACAATTCGTAGATGAGTGACACCATATTGATGAGCGGTTTGAAGACCGGCCAAAAGAGCTTCGTACTCAGCTATATTATTTATGACGGGGAAAGTGAGCCGAGCAGCAAATGGGATGGTGACCCCTTCTGGTGTTAAAAGAACCATGCCGATCCCTCTTCCTTGAGAATTTAGAGCTCCATCAAAATGTAATGTCCACATATGATCATGAGGTTGATTAATGGACATCAGTTCTTCATCTGGAAACTCCGAATTGACAGGATCAAAACGAGGTAGAGGGTGGTGAGCTAGATGTTCGGCAATGGCGTAACCTTTGATAGCTTTCTGCTGAATGTAAGTGATATCAAATTGAGAGAGGAAGCTTTGCCAGCGTGCTAATCGATCAGTGAGGACAGATTTTTCAAGGAGGAATTTAATTGGGTTCATGCGAGCAATGAGGTGAACCTCGTGAGCTAGGAAATAATGCTTTAACTTCTGAACTACCCAGACCAAAGCAGCGCAAGTCTTCTCCATGGCTGAATACCTCTGCTCACAGGGGTTAAGAAGTTTAGACAAGTAGTATGTTGCCCTCTCCTTACCTTCTTCGTCCACTTGAGCCAAGACAGCACCTACAGAGTCATCCAGGACTGAGACATAGAGAATAAGTGATTTGCCTGGAATTGGCGGCCTCAGGATAGAAGGATTGGCCAAATAATCCATCAATCCGTCAAAGGCTGCCTGACACTTGTCATCCCAATTAAACTTGACTCCCGACTTAGTAAGCTCGTAAAACGACCTACATCTTTGTGAATGCTGGGAGACAAAGCGGCGGATAAATTGTAACCTCCCGATTAATCCTCAAACTTCCTTCAGATTCTTGGGAGGAGGCATGTCTCTGATGGCCTTCGTCTTATTGGGATCAACTTCATATCCCCTCTTGCTAACAATGAAACCAAGCAACTTCCCTGATGAAACACCAAATACACATTTCTTGGGGTTCATCTTCAACTGATACTCCCGTGATCTTTGCAAGACTTTAGCTAGAACCCCAGGATGCTCAATCTTTGTTCTTGATTTTACAACCAGGTCATCCACATACACCTCAATATAGATATGAATCATGTCATGAAAAATCGCCATCATAGCCCTCTGATAGGTAGCTCTAGCATTCTTAAGTCCAAAAGGCATGACCACATAACAATAAGTACCCCATGGTGTAGTGAATGATGTCTTCTCTTGATCTTCTTCAGCCAGACGAATTTGATTGTAACCTGAAAAGCCATCCATGAAAGAGAGAGTCTCAAATCCTGCCGTATTATCGATCAAAATATCAATATGAGGGAGGGGGAAGTCATCCTTAGGACACGCACGGTTGAGATCCCGGAAGTCTATACAAATCCGAACCTTTCCATCTTTCTTCATAACCGGGTGTGGACGCGGATTTTATCTTTATTTCATTATATTATTTATTTATATTTTTATTTGGATTTTTGATTTATTGTGCGTGCCAGTCACGTATGTGACGATTTCATTGTTCGCTCGATCTGACTTGGTCAGTCGATTGTGAAGTCCGAGTCGGGACCAGAAGTCCGTCATACCATAAAGGCTATGACGTTAATTACGCCCTTCCAAGGAAGGACAACCCTTGATTAAACGCCAAAATAGGAGGCCTCATAAGGCAAACAGATATTCATATACATAACTTTGAACTTCGTACCAGGCCCGGAAGGCGAGTAAGAGAATAACATTAACCACAGAAACAAACTATCTTGCTGAATCGGCGGTTCAAAAACAATCAGACTCAGGGGAAAGGTGAAATAGAGGATATCAATCGTGGACAGGATGAGCCGCGATCATGACGGAGGTTTAAAACATCGGTTAATATTTCGGCGGCACGTCCCCATAGTCTGGATCATACCCAGAGGGAAATAGGCTATCGCCCACGGAGTGGCGGGGTGAAAGCCGAAAGGAAGAGAGAGGTCGGGCCTCTCCACGTTACACATGTATGCCCTAGGGCAATGTTTGATTCTTCCCTCACAGGAGCTGGTGGCACTCATGCATTGGCATGGCTCACCGGAGCTAAGAGGGAGGCACGTCGTTGTGACTTCGACACGAATCGATGAAACATAAGGGAGTCTACCTCCCTTTAACTTTATCCTCGGGACACATCTGGTGATCCACGAATATCTTTGTGTGGGTTAGCTCTGGGCATTTGGGCTCACAGAGTGGCAACTTAGGCTCTCGGCATGACCACAGAGAGGAGGCTAAGGCTCCCGGCGTGAGTGGCAAGAAGGTGGAGGTTCCCGGCGTAGCCGAAGGGAAGAATCCAGGAAGCTCCCGGCGCCGACTTCCCGGCACGACGGAGACTCTCCAAGGGGGGTTCTCGGCGTAGGCTAAAGGGGGAAGAGGAGCTCTTGGCCTGGGGGTTCCCGGCGCGCTGAAGGCCGCACCGGGAGCTGGTGGCGCCGAGAGGTAGGTGCCGAGAAGGCGGGTGTTTAGGCGCCGTGAGGAGTTTAGGATTTTACGGTACCCTATTTTTAGGATTTTGAGAGTTTTCTGGGAATTATATCAAAGTAGATTGGCTCTGGGGATTAGAGATGGGGTTCAACTGGTTTTAGTTGTATATGCTTCAAAGGAGGCCGAGAGCTGAGAGGGATTGGAGGGGAAGAGCCCCACACAGAGGTCCTTTTCACCATTACCATGCGGAGTCCAGAGGACAGCTTCAGTATTATCTTTCATCGGCCTGGGAGGATTTCAGCAGCACCTCCCCCGTACCTAGCGTATGCCAGGGAGTGATAGATGATCACCCACGGAGTGCCGGGATGAAAGCCAGAATAAGGGGGGTATGGGACCCCTAGCCCGTGTATGTGATCACAGCACCAACTTAATATCCCTTTGAGGCCATTGAAACTTATGCAGTGGCAGAGTTTCTCTGGCTCGTAAGGTTATGTAGGGGAGTTATCCCCAATGATGTTTATCCCTTAGGTACATATGATGATCTGGGGTATCCTTCGACAGGATGCAAAGCTTGGTTGATCGGACTTCAAAGGGCATCTGTGTGGTTCCTTGGCCTGTAGCAGGAAGGCTTTCATCCGGGGTTCAAGAAATGGAGGATTCACAGCGTAAAGAAAGGATGGCAGGAAGCGTAGTTCCCGGCGTAGGTTTCATTGGCCAAAAGGGGGGAGCTCTCGGCGCAGGGGTTCTCGGCGCGGTAATGACCGCGCTGGGAACCCGGCGCCGGGAGGCCCCCGGGCCGGGAAGGCTGTATTGTAAGAGGCTTTGTCAGGCTTGCTAAAGGGGATAAAGCAAGGGGGATCTCTCGGCGGGGAAATGACCACGCCGGGAAGGGGCTATAGGGTTTATGGCTTAGTTGCGATACTCTGCTCAGGAGATTTCCAGGATTTCTGGCTCGGATTGAGGCAAGATCCGGGCTGCAGGAGGGGATTACATAGGGGTTAGCATCAGTCGAAGGGCAGATCATCCATTATTGAATCCTCGTGGGACGTATGGCATTTCCTCTACTCACCTGCTGCTCAGACGGTCAAGAGATTGATGTCTCTGACCCCGAACGAGATGGGAGCTCGACAGACATCTATAATATCAGGGAAAATCGTGATCCGAGGGGAAGGAAGAGGGGGGACAGAGCCCAATAACCCATTGAACGAGGGTTGAGGTTCCGTCTTCATCCTTCACCAGAGAACAGGCTAGGGAGGGGGCGGTCGAAACATGAATCGGAAAGCTGTAGCATCTGGGCAAACCGATATTCAGAAGAACAACCGATGCAAGAAGGGGAGAAAGACAGCAGACATTCCAATCAATCGAATGCTCAAACGAGCCATGTTGATCCTTCATTTCATTGCATCATCCCAAACCTATACAGATCGTAGAAGGTAAATGAAAGATAGAGATATGGAAATCGAGACCGGAATCCTCCGGCTACATTGATACATCGAGAAAGCCTCGCCAGATTACATCAGAAGAAAAGAAAAAAAAAAGAAAGCATGGGGGAGGGCGGAGCATTGACTCCTCTCCCTCCCCGGCTACCCACCTGAATCTCCCTTTCTTCTTCTTCTCTCAGCTTCTTCTTTCTTTCCCTCTCGGTCTCTCTTCTGGCTTTTTTCTATCTGGTTTTCGTTTCTACTGTTCCTCCTCCTTTTTTTGTCTCTTTTGAGTTCTTCGAAGGGAAGGGGCTTTATAGCCGTCCCTTTTTTGCCTTCTCGCCAGGCACCTCATGGCGCGCCTCAGCTGAGGGCTTCCCGGCGCGCAGGCCCCAGCCTCTTGGTGCAGCCATTGGGCTTTGACAAGGTGGCTCCCGGCGCCACTATTACAGGCCCATTTAGGTCTCTTTGACCAGGCCTTTCATAGGCCCCTCACGTACATCAGTACCCAAGAGGGTCCCCCGTTGGTAATATATTTTGTATTGAGATCATTAGTAGGGTTTTCATCAGTCCGCAGACAGGGATTTCATCAGTATTGCCATCTGAATGATGACAAAATCGGGCATCATTTTATCGATATCAACACCTGAATGGTGACGAGATTGGACATCAGCTTTAGTCTGGGAAGACTTCAGCCGGGTGTATAATCTGTGGAGACGATTCTTCTTGTGTTCTGACTTTGCAAAAGCCTTTACAATCTTCATCTGCCGGTACCGGCTTCATCTTTATCTTACATCACATCTGTCAATAAGCCGACATCTGACTTACCATGACATGTCATCTGTGGATTCTTGGATGAGGCAGTAACACAGTTCCTATTAAAGTGTGCTAGGAAGTCTCATTAGTCAAGCGACTACTGCTTTGTTAGTGCTGCCATCTGAGTGACATCGGCACCGGACATCAGCTCGGCCGACGAAGGCTTCAGCCGGGTAAATGGTTGACGAGCTTCATCATTGGTCTTTTACTATGGGTATGATCTGCTTCCACCCTTGTTCATTTTCAAGGTGTCAACAAATGCCCCCCACCTGCGGGCGGCGTAAGCGCAGAATAAGCGGCACGGGGCCTGCAGGTGACTTTCATTATTCGAGGGTATCTTCCTCAATTTCTTTTCAATCCGGTCCTTAGACCTGATCATCTCGTTGCAACAATATTCTGCACACGTATCTTTTTTTTCTATCTTCATATTGTCTGACTTTATTTTCAGCACTTTGGCGCTTCTCGGCACGAGGCCATAGGCTTCTCGGTGCGTGAAGACCTCTCGGCGTGGAGACGGAGGTCTCGACGCGCCTAGCTTCCCGGCGCGGAGGGCTTCTCGGTGCGGAGGGCTTCTCGGCGTGGAGGGCTTCTCGGCGCGGAGGGCTTCTCGGCACACCCGGCTGCAGTAATGTCAATTGCGCCCGAGTCAGCAGTCCCTGTCATAGTGGCTATAGAGACTGGACTCCTGCCTTCTCCGACTATGGCAACTTCCTCCCTGTCACCAGAAAGAGTAGCTGAAGATGAAGCCCCTATTCAAGAGACTCATGAAGAGGCAGCTCTATCCTTCATCGATTCTCCCCCTGTGGATGTTCAAGCTATAGCTTCCGATACAGTGATAGGGGAGGAATCTTCAGCTCAGCAGGAGAGCACAGAGAAGGACTAGCCAGCCCCTACAGCAGATCTGCCGTCTTCGTCCTCTCAGCCGGACGTTGCATTGTGGGAAGATATCGATGGCGAGGTGACCTTTGAAGTCGTCCCCTCTGCCTCCTTCGGCTTCGCTTCCTCTGACAACTTTGTCTGGCAGCATCTGGACATGCTACGTCAGCTGGTAGAATCCCAGCCTGGCTTGATGTATCTGCAACTGAAGGAAATCGCCAATCGCTTCACCGCTGGCTTGCAGGCCATGGGCTGCCCTTTGGACATATGGGTTCAGCGGGTGTTGCTTCTACTGAAATTCGTGCATCGGAGAGACTTCCTAGCACGGACTATGGTTGATAAGCTAACGGCGTTGAAGTTGCAGAGGTCAGAATATAAATCTGAGCTGGGGAAGCTGACGCTTATGCTTGATGGACGCCGAGCCGAGCTACAAGGTGCTATTCAGCGGGAAGAAGCTGTGCGGGACCGGATGGCCATCCTGGAGATGGAGCTCTCTGGACTTTGAGCCGAACTGCAGCAATTATCCTTTATCCGACCGCGGTCCGAAGAGAAGGTAGCCTCGCTGGAGGGACGAGTGATGTCTCTCCAGGACATGTCCACTGGACTTCAGGAGGAGGAGGCGCGCCTTCATGAGCTGGGGGCCGCTCCTTATGTGGGTCTTCTGGCCTTCGAAGATATATTCCGGCGGCCATAAATTGTCTATCCCTTCTTTTTCTTTTTGTTCTCTTTTGTGATATGGTGTCCCCTCGGGGCCCTTTATGTACTCCCTTTTTAATGGAAAGGAATCTCTTGGCTTCATGCGTCTCCATCTTATTCTGCATGTGGTTTTATCACTTTGGAAGGTGGGGTAGCGGTTTTGACAATCCCTCATGCGAATGGCTCGTACCTTGGCAGGAGAGCATCCACCCCTTCAGAGAAAGGATGGGGAACTCGCTCCACCGCGTGACGGCATCCGAGGAGGTGCTTGAACCGAATTTTGTTGGTGGCAGCAAACGTCCTATTGGCCTTGTGTGCCGTAAGGGAGACGATTTGCCGGAATGCAAATGAGGGGGTCTCATCAGAGTAGACGTATGGTCTAGGCTGGGTAGAGACTATTGCAGGTGGGACATTGAAAAGGATATGTGGTTCTCATCAGAACGGACATAAAGTATGAACTAGACAGATTGTATCATTGGCCGGGCGATGTACTGATCAGCCAACGGTCGACTTCATCATCGATATTGAGCTTATATCGATGCAAGGGGGATTTTAGAATAGACGTAAGGTCTAAACTGGGTAGGGTTTCATCATTGATCGGGCAAGGTGCCGGTCGATCAATAGCGGGTTTCATCATCGATATTGGGTTTATATCGACGCAAAGGGATTTCATGAGTTTCATCAGAATAGACGTAAGGTCTAAACTGGATAGGGTATTATCATTGATCGGGCAAGGTGCCAATCGATCAACAGTTGGTTTCATCACCGATATTGGGTTTATATCGATGCAAAGGGATTTCATGAGTTTCATCAGAATAGACATAAGGTCTAAACCGGATAGAGGATTTCATCATTGATCGGGCGAGGTGCCGGTCGATCAACGGTGGGACGTACGTGAAGGTGTAGGTCTCGTCAGGACAGACGTAAGGTCTATTCCAACAGGTTTTATCGCAGGTGGGGCTTGCCAAGAAATGCGTAGGTTTCATCAGGACAGACGTGAGGTCCGAGCTGGACAGGCTTTAGCAGAATGGTGATGGGTTTCATCATCGGTGGGACGTTTGAAAGAGGGTATGTAGATTTCATCAGGGTAAACGTAAGGTCTACCCCGGAAGGGTTTTATCATCGGTGGGGAATGGAGCCAACTGACCGACGGAAGGTTTCATCAGTGAAGGGGAGGTAAAGGTAACGTGTCGGTTGGCATGGAACTTCGAATTACCACATTACTGACCCAAGCGCCTGTTGACGCCTGGAAAATGAGCAATGGCGAAGACAAGAAATTGAAAAGAAGATCAGACCAACAGTGAAAGATCAATGATGAAGCTCATCAACCACCCATCCGGCCAGGCTAATGTCCAGTGTCGTCGTCTAGCAGACGACGGCACCGATGAAATAGCAGTCACCTGACTGATGAGACCTCCTACCATATTTTAACAAGAGCTGTATTGCTGCCCTATCCAAGAATCTACAGATAACATGTCAGAATGGGTCAGATGTTGACTTATTGACAGATGAGGCGGGAGCAAAGACAAAGATGAAGCCAAAGCCAGCAAATGAAGACTGTGAAGACTTCTACAAAGTCAAAATAAAAGAAGAACCGTCTTCATGTACTGCGTGCCCTGCTGAAGCCTTCCCGGGTTAAAGATGACATCTGGTCTTGACATCATTCAGATGACAATGCTGATGAAACCATATCCGATTTTGTCGTCATTCAGATGGCAATACTGATGAAATCCCAGCCTGCTGACTGATGAAATCTTAAGATGATCTCAGCAAGGTTATGTCACCAATACAGGGCCTTCTCTGGTTCTGATGAATATCAATTTAAGGGATTAAAAGAGGCCAAGGCACGTGCGAAGCTTAAAAGCCCTAAATGGGCCAGCCAAATGGGCTTCCGAGTGTGGCGCCGAGAACCTCAACAGGAGGCCACTTGGCGCGCCGGGAGCTATTGCGAACGAATGAGGCACGCCGATTACCATCTGCCGAGATGCAAGAAGAGGAGGAGTCTATATAAACCCATTCCTTCGAAGACATCAGAAGAGGGCGGACAGACAGAAAAGAAGAAAAGAAAGAGACGAAGAAAAAAAGAGCGAACAGATAGCCAGAAAGGAAAAGAGATAGGAAAAGAGAGGGAGAGAGTCTCCGTCGAAAGAAGAAGCAGAAGAAAAGAAGGAAGAAAGGCTCCAGGTGGGCTGATAGGGGGAGGGAGAGGAGTCAATGCTCCACCCTCCCCCCCCCCATGTTCGATGTTTCTTTCTTTTTCTTTTTACTGATTCTCCGTATGTAATAGTCGAAGTCTTGATGTTTAGATTATTCATACGATTCTCTCCCTGTTCCTCCCCTTTATGTTTCTCGGCTTCAGCTCTGCAGTCAATGTAAGTGATGGTGAGATGAAATAAATGCAGTTGCCGTGATGGATTTTAGGCAATACGATCTTCCTTTGTCTCCATATGTATGCATACTGTTTGTATGAATGCCCCATGGGCGAAATGACTCGGGCTTCGGAGTCGAGTCTGTTCTTCGAACAGGGATGAAGGTAGAACCCCCACCCTTGTTCAATGGGTTGCTGGGTTCTATTCTCTTCTCTCTTCCCGCTTCAATAGCATGCCCTCCGTATGTATTTGAGTATGTTCCTCAAGCCTCTTGTGCTGTCCGGGAACCAGAGACATCAATCTCTTGGTTCCCCGGATTGCCGGCTATAAAGGATGCATTTGAACCCGTAGACGAATGCGACCCTGGATCCTCATTCCAATAGTTGAATGACTAGGGTCTGAGGTCCCAGCATCAAGGGGTTCTTTCATCGCCGATTTGCTTCCCAGATGATACTATGCTAGTCTGGGGAATCAGAGACAGCCATCTCTTGACCCCCCCAGACGTCTGGCAGCAGACAGTTAAAAGCTACTCAGGCCCCGACGATGGTCTCTCCTCCCCCTGATGATTCGGCCTCTCAGCTCCCTTGGCGTCCTTCTAGCAGAGACATTCATGAAACCTCCTCATGCACCCTTGATTCGGTCTCGATCTGAGCCATAAAACCCAGAAATCCCAGAAACAGAGTACCGTAGCATCTCTGAAAACCCTGAAATTCTCCCGCATTCCACCTTCTCGGCGTGCAAGTTTCCCCGCCAAGAACTGTAAGGCCGAGAGGCCTTCCCCTCCTTTCAGCTAAACGACAAGCCCCTTTCTTTGAAAACCCATAGCCCACGGCCACCCGGCGCTAGGCTCCCGGCGCGGCCATGAGCGCGCCGGGAAGTCCCACGCCGAGAGCCCCTTCCATCCACCAAAAGGCCATGCCGAGATCCCTTTCCATCCACCAAAAATCCAGGTCAAGAGCCTCTCCTGGCCACTTCATTGGCGCGCCGAGAAGCTCCCTTCGGCCAAGGAATAGCGCGCCGAGAAGCCCCTCGCGCCGGGAGCTTTCTGCCGTCTTCCCTCTGCGCCGAGAACCTCGCGCCGGGAACCCCTTTGCCTCCTTGCCTTCGTGTCGGGAGCCTCCCTTCCCACTTTGCTGTGTCGAGAGCCTGCTCTGCTGCCTAACTGGCCTCCCCTATATTATGCGGTCCCTAACTGGATTCACATGCAACCCCGCGGGTTCGGCGGACCTTGTCTTTACAAGGGTCTCGTCGACCTCCGAGACGGGGAATAGTGATTGATGATAGAGACATGTACAGTCTCCTTGAGCCTTAGTGCTCCCCCGCTTTTCGGCTTTCATCCCGGCATTCCGTCGATGTCAGCCTATATCAACCCTTGGCAGATGCTAAGTCTAGGGGAGGTGCTGCCAAAATTCCCCCAGGATGATGAAAGCCAATATTAAGCTGCGCCCAGGAATCTTTGCGCACTTGAACTGCATTGATAACCTACTCAAATGTTGTTACTGAATCTTAAATCCGCAAGGGGTGCTGCCCCCTTGACCCCCGCGACCTGACCGGGCAGGTCGATCCCCGCGACCTGACCGCGCAGGTCGATCCGCGTGCGAGGGCGCAACATTGAGCGTTCGCTCACTTTCCGTCGTCCCGCATCGGGTTCATGAATAACCCCTTTAGCTCGGGAGGGCTCTGCCACTGCATGAGTTCCACCGGCTTCTACAGGGAATACCAAACATTGCCCCATGGCAAATATGCGATTCGGGAAGTTCAACACTTCTCTCTCTCTTGGCTTTCATCCCGGCACTCCGTGGGTGACAGCCTATTTCCCCCTGGGCATAACCCAGATAAAGGGAAGATGCTGTCGAAATACTGATCGATGTTTTAAACCTCATCACGGTCGCGGCTCAGGCTACCTGTGATTGAGATCCTCCTTCCCCCCTTAATCCCGGGCTTTGAACCGCTGACTTAGCGATATCATCTGTTTCTACGGTTGGTGTCATTATCTTGCCCGCCTTCCTGGCTTCGGTATGAAGTTCCATTTCCGCACATGAATATACGTTTGCCTCTCGAGGCCTCCTACTTTTAGCATTTAATCAAGGGTTGTCCTTCCTTGGAAGGACGTAATTAACGTCATAGCGTTCATGGTATGACGGACTTCGGGTCCTAACTCGGACTTCACAATCGACTGACCATGTCAGATCGAGCGCACAATAAAATTGTCACTTCGGTGACTGGCACGCCAATAAATAAATAATAAAATAAATAAATAAATAAATAAACTAAACTAAATAAAATAAATGTGTCAAACAGCGCCCTTTCGGGTTTTCACCGGAGCCAGCCCCCTCTTGCTTTTGCCCACGCGCCCTTTCGGGTTTTCACGTGGCGGGATACCCGATTTTGCCTGCAGTGCCCTTTCGGGTTTTCACCATAGCTGGGTTTTAGCCATTTTTGCCCTTGTTCAGAATGTCCGAACAAGTCTGGCGGGGTATCTCTATTTTTAACCCCATCTTATATATATATATATATATATATATATATATTTGAATTGGGATTTTAGCACGGATCAGGCGATGTGCTGTTTCATCAGTGGCTGCTCTTATCATCGGTATTGGGTATATACCGATGCAAGGATTTCATAGGCTTCATCAGGATAGACGTAGGGTCTAAACTGGATAGGTTTCATCATTGATCGGGCAGGATGCCGACCGATCAATAGCAGGTTTCATCATCGGTATTGGGTTTATACCACTGCAAGGATTTCGTAAGTTTCATCAGGATAGACGTAAGGTCTAAACCGGACAGATTTTATCATTGATCGGGCAGTGCGCCAATCGATCAACAACAGGTTTCATCATCGGTATTGAGTTTATACCAATGCAAAGATTTCATATGTTTCATCAGGATAGACGTAGGGTCTAGCCCGGACAGGTTTCATCGCTGATCGGGCAGTGTGCCAGTCGATCGGCAGCGAGTTTCATCATCGGTATTGGGTTTATACCAATGCAAGGATTTCATAGGTTTCATTGGGATAGACGTAGGGTCTAGCCCAGACAGGTTTCATCGCTGATCGGGCAGTGCGCCAATCGATCAACAGCAGGTTTCATCATCGGTATTGGGTTTATACCAATGCAAAGATTTCATATGTTTCATCAGGATAGACGTGGGGTCTAAACTGGATAGGTTTCATCATTGATCGGGCAGGATGCCGATCGATCAACGGTGAACTTCACCATGGTGGGACTTTGGACAAGGTATGAGGGTTTTATCAGGACAGACGTAGGGTCTATACTGGGTGGGTTTGATCGTTGATCGGGCAAGGTGCCGGTCGATCGACGAGAGGTTTATGGCGGGAGGTGAGGCTTCTTTAGGATCACCACGTTACTGACTCAAGCACCCTTTCGGGTTTTCACCGGGGCCAGCCCCCTCTTGCTTTTGCCCACGCGCCCTTTCGGGTTTTCACGTGGCGGGGTACCCGATTTTGCCTGAAGTGCCCTTTCGGGTTTTCACCACAGCTGGGTTTTAGCCATTTTTGCCCTTGCTCAGAAAACCTGAACAAGACCGACGGGGTATCTCTATTTTTAACCCCATCTTTTTTATTTATTTATTTTCATTCTTTTATTCTCTCTTCCCCTCTTTTTTGGGAGGGTGACAAGTCGGAATGCCATTAGATCATGATGAGGGATGGCTTGGCTAGGGCGGAGTGCCGCTATACCAAGAAAGGGTGTAGCTCGGCTAGGGCGGGATGCTGCTAGACCAAGGAAAGGGTATATCTCGGCTAGGGCTGGATGCCACTAAGCCAAAGAAAGGTAGCTTGGTTAGGGCGGAGTGCCACTAATCTAAGGAAAGGGTGTATCTCGGCTAGGGCGGGATGCCACTAAGCCAAGGAAAGGGTGTATCTCGGCTAGGGCTGGATGCCACTAAGCCAAGGAAAGGTAGCTTGGTTAGGGCGGAGTGCCACTAGACCAAGGAAGAGGGTAGCTCGGTTAGGGTGGAGTGCCACTGGACCAAGGAAAGGGTAGCTCGGCTAGGGCGGAGTGCCACTAGACCAAGGAAGGGTAGCTCGGTCAGGGCGGAGTGCCACTAGACGAAGGAAAGGTAGCTTGGTTAGGGTGGAGTGCCACTGGACCAAGGAAAGGTAGCTCGGCTAGGGCGGAGTGCCACTAGACCAAGGAAGGGTAGCTCGATCAGGGCGGAGTGCCACTAGACCAAGGAAAGGTAGCTTGGTTAGGGCGGAGTGCCACTAGACCAAGGAAAGGGTGTATCTCGGCTAGGGCGGGATGCCACTAAGCCAAGGAAAGGGTGTATCTCGGCTAGGGCTGGATGCCGCTAGACCAAGGAAAAGGTGTATCTCGGCTAGGGCTGGATGCCACTAAGCCAAGGAATAGTAGCTTTGTTAGGGCGGAGTGCCACTAATCCAAGGAAATGGTGTATCTCGGCTAGGGCGGGATGCCACTAAGCCAAGGAAAGGGTGTATCTCGGCTAGGGCTGGATGCCGCTAGACCAAGGAAAAGGTGTATCTCGGCTAGGGCTGGATGCCACTAAGCCAAGGAAAGGTAGCTTGATTAGGGCGGAGTGCCACTAATCCAAGGAAAGTGTGTATCTCGGCTAGGGCGGGATGCCACTAAGCCAAGGAAAGGGTGTATCTCGGCTAGGGCTGGATGCCGCTAGACCAAGGAAAAGGTGTATCTCGGCTAGGGCTGGATGCCACTAAGCCAAGGAAAGGTAGCTTTTGCCCGATTACTCGGGGAATATTGGTTGTGCAGCATGATACAGCTTGAGGTGTTTACCGTTGAGTGGCGAGAACTGAATTTCCCCTCGATGGTTAACAATTACGTAGGCCCCTCCTTCGTAGACCCTTTGTATCACATAAGGACCTTCCCAATTAGCATTCGGCTTTCCTTTTTGGGTTGGACGCCATGACTTCTTTTTTCTTGACCATGACGAGGTCACCTTTCTTGAATTCTCATCCTCTTACGAGTTTATTGAATGCAGTGGCCATGCGGGCCTGATACATTTGGATATTCTTCTGAGCTTGGAGGCGCTTCCCTTCCAATTCAGTCAGTTCTTCTAACCTTCTTTCAGCATTTGTTTGTTCGCCACGGGCCAGGCCATATTGGATTGACACTCTGAGTGACGGGACTTCCAGCTCTAGTGGAACCACTGCCTCCGAGCCGTATACCAATGAGTATGGTGAGCACCCTGTAGGTATCTTAAAGACGGTGTGGTATGCCCACAGAGCTTCATACATCTTTTCTTCCCAGTCCTTCTTATTAGAACTGACAACCTTGGCTAGCAAGGTGCACAAAGTCTTGTTAAAAGTTTCTGCCAATCCGTTTGCCTGGGGATTGTAGGGAGTGGAGGTTCTCCATTCAATCTTATACTTCTCGGCAAGCCGATAGATTTTATGATTTCTGAAATGACTTCCATTATCAGATATTATTCGGTTGGGGATCCCGAACCGGAAGATAATATTCTGCTTGATAAATCTGGCGACCAGTTCACCAGTCACTTCTCTTAATGCTACAGCTTCCGCCCATCGGGAGAAGTAATCTGTCATGGCCAATATGTACTTATGACCGGCCGAGGAGGTCGGCAGTGGCCCGACTACATCAGTTCCCCATTGTGCAAACGGCCAGCTAGGGACTGTAGGGTGCAGAGTTGTAGGTGGCCTTCTAGGCACGGTAGCATGCTCCTGACACTTCTGGCATGACTTTGCAAATTTACAGCAGTCTTCAAACATGGTAGGCCAATAGTAGCCCAGCTTCTTGATTTCTATCTTCATTTTGGGGCCAGCCTGGTGGGCGCCTGCTGTCCCAGCGTGTATTTCTTTCATCGCTTGCCAAGCTTCCTCAGTGGACAGGCAGCGGAGTAGAATCTTTTTGCGTGCATCCGCCATTATTCGGAATAAAGTTCCATTTCTGAATTCATAGGAATCTTTGATTCTCAGGAGTTTCATCTTTTCCTCCCTTTTCTGTGGCAGCTGTTGGTGCAGAAACCACTGTAGCAAATGCTGTCTCCAATCAGACGCCTGTACTACGCTGATAGTGGCAACTTCTTCCTCTTCGGGGCACCCTTCTAGCATACTGGGGACTTGCCTCCGGTTCATAACAACAATGTTCAGTGTTTCATCTGGCGGGACTGCTAGCGAGCTGGCCAGCTTTGCCAGTGCATCAGCCTGGGCATTATGTCCACGGCCCACATGTTTGAGTTCAATATGATAGAACTTTGCCATGAGGCGTATAGCTTTCTGGTGATAGGGATTTAGTTCTGGCTTCCGCACTTCGAACTCCCCTTGGACTTGTTTTATTATCAACATCGAATCCCCGAATACCTGAAGCATTTGGATACCCATGTTGAGGCTGATATTGAGTCCGATTATCAGAGCTTCATATTCGGCTTCATTATTGGTGCATGGCTTGTTTATAGAACAGGAAGTATGCACAACCTCCCCCTCTGGTGATTTCAGCACAATACCGGCTCCAGCCCGTATTCTGGTCTTTCCATCAGAATCTGTCTCCGTTCTGGATGCTCCATCAAAGAACAGTTGCCACATAACTGGCTGAGCTTGACAGGCCTCGAGTGTCTCATCATCGGGTAATTCAGTCCCCAACATATCATTCTCCGGCACAGGATGCTCTGCGAAGAAATCAGCCACAGCCTGTCCTTTTATTACCCTCTGGGGTATATATGTGATATCGAATTCCATCAGAATTACTGCCCATTTGCCCAACCGACCTTTCGGTACTGGCTAAGTCAATATGTATTTGAGTGGATCTGCTGCAGATATCAATCTGACTTCATGTGACAACATATAGTGTCGGAGCTTTTTGACAGCAAAGACTAGTGCCAAGCAGGTCTTCTCTATGTAGTTGTAGCTTTCTTCAGTTCTCATCAGCCTCCTACTTAGGTAGTACAAGGCTTGTTCTTTGCCTTCCTCATTTATCTGTGCCAGCATTGCCCCCAGGGAACAGTATGTGGCTGCGATATACAGTATCAAGGGCCTGCCCTTAATGGGTGCCCCCAACACCGGAGGGGTCTTGAGGTATTCTTTCAGCTTCTCAAAGGCTTCCTGACAGCCATCGTCCCAGAGGAACGGCACATCTTTCATCATGAGTTTGTGAAAGGGGTGGCATCTTCCCGATAGATTTGATATAAATCGTCGGATGTAGGCCAGACGCCCTTGCAGGGATCTCAACTCGTGCAGATTCCTTGGTGGAGGGAGCTCCTGGATAGCTTTAATCTTGGACGGGTCAATTTCAATGCCCCTATGATGGACAATAAACCCGAGGAATTTTCCACTGGACATGCCGAAGGCGCATTTCATGGGTTCATCTTGAGTTCATATTTGCGCAGCCTCTGGAATACTACCCTCAGGTCTTGCAAATGGTCTTCTCTTCTTTTAGTTTTTACTACCAAATCATCAATGTAGCATTCTACTTTCTTGAAGAGCAAATCATCAAAGATCTTTGTCATGAATCTTTGGTAGGTAGCGCCGGCATTCTTGAGGCCGAACGGCATCCTTTTGTAGTGAAATATCCCCTTCGGAGTGCGGAATGCAGTGTGCACTCTGTCTTCTTCAGCAATCCAGATCTGATTGTATCCGGATGACCCATCCATAAATGATAGGGTCTCATGGCCAGTAGTTGCATCGATCATCACCTCAGTGATTGGCACCGGGAAATCATCTTTCGGGTAGGCCTTATTAAGGTCTCGAAAATCAACACATATTCTGATCTGCCCATTCTTCTTCTTTACGGGCACTATATTGGCCAGCCATGTAGTATACTGGTTTTCTTCGACAAAGCCTACATCAATCAGCTTGTCAACCTCTTTGTTAATCTGATTTATCAGTTCAGGACGCATTCTCTTGGAAGGCTGCTTTACAGGGTTAGCCTCTGGGTTTATTGCCAATCGGTGCTGTGCCACATCAGAGCTCAGTCCTGGCATTTCATCATATGTCCATGCAAAACAATCTCAGAATTCTGTCAAGAACTGTATATATTGTTCCCTGACATCTGGCTCCAGCAGTGCGCTGAGGAATGTCGGCCTTGGCTCATCTGCGGATCCCAAATTTATTTCTATCAGCTCATCGACGGTGGCTTGGCCTCCGTCTTCGACTTCGTGCGGGGCTTCTTGCAAATCAATAAAGCCTCCCGGGATATAATCTTCTTCAGTTTCATGCTCCTCTGCTTCATCATACTGGTCATCAGCGGATGCTGGCGCATCATATAGGGCCAATATTATCGGATCCTGTTCAGTCTGCTCCGAGGGCGAGACTGGTTCAGCAGGAAATTCAGAAGTGGACTCCTCCGTCCTTAGAGGCTCTTCTAATGTGGGCTCCCCTGAAAGGTCATCATTCTGCAGAGCTGGAATTCTTCTAGGATGCACCCGAACTCCAGACTCTCCTCCAGCTCTCTGGCTATTTGATCTTCATCCGGGGTTCCCGTATCAAATTTTGCTTTAGCCTGGAACAGATCCTCTTTGGAAGATAGGTCCTCCCAGTACCAAGCTTTCTTTGTCTCATCAGATGTCTCTGTTTCTGGCAGGTTGTCTGAGGCTTCATTGCTCATTATGGATTGATAAATGATTTCTTCATCTTCCGAGGGGTATTTGTCATATCCTACCTCGGGAGGATCGTCATGCTGGTAGGAGACAGATATGACGTCTACCTCAGCCTCATAGTATTCTTGGAGGGTATAACCCAATCCTGGGTGTTGAGTGATCTTCCTCATTTCTTTACTATCTCGAGGCGGATCCCACAGTTCCTTGAATGCCTTCTTCTTCGCAGCAGGCTGCATTGATGGCATTTGCATCTTGGAGAACATTTGTGAAACCCGTTGGGTAGTATAATCCAAGCCTGTAATCGGTACCATCCGGTTTGCAGCTTCTTCAGGGGCCATACAGTCTTGATCATCTTCTTCGACTGGCTCCCCGGTGTAGAATATAATAGGAGGCTCGCAGAAGCGAGGGATTTCCATAGTCTTCAGTGGTAGCACCGTTTGGTACTCAAGGCTGACGATGGGTTTAAATAAACCCTGCGGCACCTCCACCTGAGTGTACTTTTGTTTCATTTCTTCATCGGCATTATCCGGGTGGACGCTAGGAGGGGTAACCCGAGCAAAGTCACCGGCATAAGAGATGTGAGATACATTATGCTTTTTAACATAGCCCTTTGGTGGCGGTGGAGACCAGTTCCTTATCTCTGTCTCAGGCTTTTTCTGGCTGACCACAGCCTCTTTCCTTTCGCACTTTTGCGACACCTCGGTGTAGTAGGATGTATCGAGCATATGGCACTCGAACACTTTGAAGGGATTTTGATCCGCAAACACCCTTTCTTCTTTTCCTTCATGGCAGTATTTAATGCACTGATGTAGCGTGGATGGCACTATTTGATATTCATGCAGCCACGGTCTCCCCAGCAGGGCCTTATACGTGGTGTTGGAGTCGATCACATAGAATCGTACCACTGTAGTGAGGTCTCCCAATGTGAGGTTGAAATCAGCTACCCCAAGAGGTGTCTCACACTTTTGGTTGAATCCTGCAATCTTCATGTCTCTGACCTTGGTGAGCTACAGATCAAAGTAATATTTCTGATAGATGCGGTATGGGAGAATGTTCACAGCAGCCCCGGGATCTATCAGTATTCTGCTTATCGGCTGACAGTTCAGGGAACCCCTCATATACAGCGGTCTGTTATGGCCGGAATTTGGGATTAGCATATCATCCTCTGTGAATGTGACTGATGGACCAGAATTCACTTCTGTCAAGAGTGCTTCATACTGTGCCGGCGACTGCAAGGCATCAATAATGGCTTGGCGAGCCTCTTCACTCAGAGAGAGGATTTCCCAGATGGAGAACCTGGTAGGGAGCTTCTTCAGCATTTTCATGATCCGGCTGCCCACCCGGACGTTAGACAGTCTCATCTCCTCCACCCAACGGGGTCTTGGAGGTTCATGTGGTGCCTGTGGCCTTTGCTGCCCAGTGCCGGTTTTACCCTCTTGATCGGTTTCCCGGGAGGCTTCTTCTGTAGTAACGACCCCTGTTTCTGCTAGAGGGTTACTTCCTTTATTTTCTTCATGCTGCTTCTGCTTCCTAACTGCAGTCTGCTGGCATTTATTGTTTTTAGCTGGAGCCGTGTGAGCCAGCTGCTCATTTTCCAAACTGGACAAGAATTCCAGGAATGAAGGAGCCTCTTCTTTTTCTTGGTACAAGCTGGCAGGGGGAGGAACCTGGACACCTCGTACCTCTGGCTCGGGGATCTGATAGGGTTGCTCCCCTCTGAATATAATATTATGATTAGCTGGTGGCGGGCGCCCCCATCTTTTCCCAGAACGTGTTGCATGGGCTGAGGTAGAGGCCTCAGCATGGTTGGCGTCTAGCGGGGCATTTGATGCTTCATCCTCATCATTCTCCTCGGGCAAGGAAAAGAGTACCGACAGGGTATTGCATTGTACTGTCGTGACTTTCTTTCCCCTTTTGGACTTGGGCCGTCTCTTCCTCTTCTGGGAATTTGGCTTTGCTGGCTCCTGCCCCCAGAAGGGCTCATTTTCAGCTTTTTCTTGTTCTGCCTCTGGTTGCTCTTTCATTTTCAATTCTTCGAGCTGCTCCCAGAGTATACAGTCTTTTATCAGCAGGTTTTTGGGCTTTTTCTGCTCATATTCATCGAGCTCATTGATATACTGCTGTAGACGCCTGGCTGCAGGACTTACTTCTTTATGTGCAGGTAGGGGAGTTTGTCTCCTCCGGTTGTGAGTAGGGATCCGGATGACTGGCCCGGTCTCAGCTGTACGCCATACTGGCTTTACTGGAGGCGGCTCAGGCCTTGGGGTGACACCCCGGATAGTTGCCCCACTGGTGCTGGCTGCAAGAGTCTTTTTCCTGTTCTTTATGGGCTTCGTCTGCCATCCTTCCTGATCTTTCAGTGGGGTGAGGAGGCAAGCTTCATAAGTATGCCTGGTACATTCTTCAACGGCTTCCTCAGGCAGCTGCTGATAGACTGCAATCACATTGGCGGCCATCCTCCAGGGCGGAGGCTCATGCGGATGAGGTGGCTTCACCTGGTAATCACCCAACTGTAGCTCACCCTTTTTGACCATTCCTTCCATAATATCCTTGAAGACATAACAATCTTCAATTGCGTGCCCCAACGCACGGTGAAATGGACAGAACAACGGATCATCTTTCTTTGTTGCATCCGCAGGTCTCTTCGGTTCAGGCAACGTTACCTTGTTGAACTTATATGCCCAGTTAAATAGTGCTGATGTCTTATCTTTGGGAAAAGAGTAAGCCCTTCTCATTCTGTCTCTCAGAGAGACCTTATTTTTTCTTTCTGTTGCACCCTCAGGCGGGGGAGCTTCATCTGCCTCCTTTTTCCCTTTCTGTTGCTCGAAGGTTCTAAAATCGACGGCGTTAGCCTCAGTATGTGATGGCCGTCGATCATTGGTTTTACCCTTCGGCATAGTGGGAGCATTGGCGGTCGGACGCTTGGATAAGAACGTCTCGACTTCCGCCACTATATTGTTCAGCCGGTCAAATGTTCTGACATCTGCACCGATCATCTTTTCTAGCACCTCTCTCTTGAGGCTCTATTTACATATCTGCACTGCATCTTCCTAATGAGGAGGTCTTCGGCATCTCATGGCTAAGTTTCTCCACCTTTTGATGTAATCCAGTGCTGTTTCATCCTACCTTTGCTTGGTTGCATATAGTTCCGCTATTGTAATTTCTCTTTTCGTGACATGAAATCTGTCGCGGAACTTTCTTTGCATATCAGGCCAATCAATCACTGATCCAGCGAGCAGGCTTGAATACCATTCGAAGGCTATCCCAGTGAGGGATGAGCCAAAGAACTTAAGCAGATAGGCTTCATCAGCTGCCAGGTCGCCCATAATTGTGGCATAGTAAGCAATGTGCTCCCTGGGAGAGCCCTGGCCGTTGAATTTCTCAAATTTCAGCGGCTTACTGACGCCTGGGGGTAGTCTTTTAGCAGCATACTGGGGAGGATACGGTACTTTATACACATCATAGGTACTTACACCGTCACCGGTCTTCTCAGACAGCTTCATCTCCATAATTCTTTCAATCATCAGCTTGTGGGCTAGGGTTGGATCTATCTTTTCTGGGAAGAAGTGAGCTTGTTGTTGGCTGTGAGGAGTTGTCATCACAGTGGCGCGCAAGGTGGGAGTGGTAGGTTGTGTCTGAGATGCAGAGGGCTGAGCTACTGTTTGCTGTGGAACAGGTTGGCTCGGTGCTTTGCCCTTATCAGCCAGGAGAGGATTAGCTGGGATAGCCATGTCTGTTGAGCTGGAAGTATGCCCGACAGGCTCGGCTTGCTTTGAGACCAGTGTAGCTTCATGTCTCTCATTGAGCTGTCTTCTGAGAGCATTGATCTCCTGATGGTATCTTCTGAACATCATCTGGATCATGGGATCCAGGGTGGACGGGATCTGTAGATCTCCCGAAGTCCCTTCAGCATCATCAATGAAGGGATTATCTTCTTCTTCCGTTGTCACCACATTGACTGTCATGGTGGTGATCTTGCGGGTTTCATCATCAGTTTTCATCTTATCTTTTGCAGCCTGACCTCTTCTTGTGACGGGGCCTGGTCTGGTAGCCAGCCTGAGCAGTTCATCTGGCTGAGTTGGTAGCATATCCTGCCCCCTGGCGATTGCAGCCATGTTACAGGCGAAGATCTGCATCTTTCCCTTCTGCTTGTAGACTTTTCTTTTTGCCTGGTCGGGATATTTGAGTCGGTCAAAGACCGATATTCTTTCTTCAGGTTCTTCCCCACACAGGTCTTCTTTCCCATATCTGGCCCCGCGGCCTTCCCCATGATCATTGGAATCGGAGGAGGAGACTTCGAGCATCACTTCTTGAAGGGTTTCTTCCTCTTCTTTATCTACGGTGCCCAGAGCACGGGATAATCTTTGCTGACTGAGGGCAGAGTTCCCCAGGTAGTGGAAGTAGTCTTGGACCACTTGTTTCATCTCCTCTGGATTGTGCCTTCGCGGCTTTGGTCGGAGTATCAATCTTTCCTGGCTTTTCTGCTGATGAGCCAGTCTTGCCACCTGAGCATTCAGATGCTCGGCTTTGGAATATCTAAATATATCAGCCTGTCTGGCACAGGCTCTTGCTCTTCTTGGAATGGCAGCGGCGACTGGTTTGCTTGTTCTCATCTTTTCTTCTTTCTCAAATCTTCTGTCGCCATCCTGGCAGTAGTTGGCAGCAGCCTCATAGTTCTTCCTTTGCCATCTTCTGCCTTTGGCCCTGGGATGGGTGATAGTAAGGTCTTCCTTCTTCTCATATCTTCTGCCCTTCATCACGGGGCGAGTAGTAATCAGATTCCTTCCTTCATCATTTTTTTCATCTCTCCTCCCCCGAGCCTTGGGGTAAGCAGCAACTGCATCTCTTCTGTAGTTTCTTTCTTCTCTTCTGCTTCCTGCCCTGAAGCGGGCAACAGCATCCTCAGTAGCCTTCTTCTCATATCGAGCTGGGGCCCAGCTCTGAATCTTCTTTGGTCGCCAGACCTGTTTATATTTTGCTGGCTTGGGCGCCAGCGACTTCCTTTCATCAGCTTCCCAGTTGGCCCTCCTAGCGGCCAGAACGCGGAACCTGTTGTCGGTCTGGACAGTCGGGACAATCCTGTCCGGCCGGACTTCTCTGGGGCGACCGTTGAGGTTCACCCTAACATCTCCCATCATCATTGTCTTCCCAGAATTGGAAAGATGACGCTCAGCAGCAGCATACCGGCTTCTCCGGTTATTTCTCTTTCCCCTCTGGGCAGCAGCGGGAACCGTGTCCCTCCTTTGAACTTGGTGTACATAGCAGGCGACGGCCGTCGAGGTCGTCTTCTCCGGTAAGCCAGCCTTCTTACCAGCAGTCTTCATAGGGGCACCTGCAGCGGTGCCTTGCTCGTCGTTGTTGACCTGCAGAAGGTCGGTGAAGACGAGGCCCAGACAGTTGGGCAGCCCGACAACAGGGGGCATTGCTCCGAATGACAGGGGTACCGCCAGGTAACCCTCTCACACATGCATATCGATCGGTTGTTGGCCGAAGCGTACAGATATAAGTCCAGTAGTCATTGTAGCTTCCTGAGAATAAGGAAAGCGCACAGGATCAGAAATTTGAGGGGGGCCCGCTGGGCCTCCTATTCTGGCGTAGAGGTGAAGGGAGACTAGGTCCCACCGGGCGTGCCAGACTTATGAACACGGCTTTTATCTTTATTTCATTATATTATTTGTTTATGTTTTTATTTGGATTTTTGATTTATTAGGCGTGCCAGTCACGTGTGTGACGATTTCATTGTGCGCTCGATCTGACTTGGTCAGTCGATTGTGAAGTCCGAGTCGGGACCAGAAGTCCGTCATACCATAAAGGCTATGACGTTAATTACGCCCTTCCAAGGAAGGACAACCCTTGATTAAACGCCAAAATAGGAGGCCTCATAAGGCAAACAGATATTCATATACATAACTTTGAACTTCGTACCAGGCCCGGAAGGCGAGTAAGAGAATAACATTAACCACAGAAACAAACTATCTCCCTGAATCGGCGGTTCAAAAACAATCAGACTCAGGGGAAAGGTGAAACAGAGGATATCAATCGCGGACAGGATGAGCCGCGATCATGACGGAGGTTTAAAACATCGGTTAATATTTCGGCGACACTTCCCCATAGTCTGGATCATACCCAGAGGGAAATAGGCTATCGCCCACGGAGTGCCGGGGTGAAAGCCGAAAGGAAGAGAGAGGTCGGGCCTCTCCACGTTACACATGTATGCCCTAGGGCAATGTTTGATTCTTCCCTCACAGGAGCTGGTGGCACTCATGCATTGGCATGGCTCACCGGAGCTAAGAGGGAGGCGCGTCGTTGTGACTTCGACACGAATCGATGGAACATAAGGGAGTCTACCTCCCTTTAACTTTATCCTCGGGACACATCTGTTGATCCACGAATATCTTTGTGTGGGTTAGCTCTGGGCATTTGGGATCACAGATTGGCAACTTAGGCTCTCGGCATGACCACAGAGAGGAGGCTAAGGCTCCCGGCGTGAGTGGCAAGAAGGTGGAGGTTCCCGGCGTAGCCGAAGGGAAGAATCTAGGAAGCTCCCGGCGCCGACTTCCCGGCGTGACGGAGACTCTCCAAGGGGGGTTCTCGGCGTAGGCTAAAGGGGGAAGAGGAGCTCTCGGCCTGGGGGTTCCCGGCGCGCTGAAGGCCGCGCCGGGAGCTGGTGGCGCCGAGAGGTAGGTGCCGAGAAGGCGGGTGTTTAGGCGCCGTGAGGAGTTTAGGATTTTACGGTACCCTATTTTTAGGATTTTGAGAGTTTTCTGAGAATTATATCAAAGTAGATTGGCTCTGGGGACTAGAGATGGGGTTCAACTGGTTTTAGTTGTATATGCTTCAAAGGAGGCCGAGAGCTGAGAGGGATTGGAGGGGAAGAGCCCCACACAGAGGTCCTTTTCACCATTACCATGCGGAGTCCAGAGGACAGCTTCAGTATTATCTTTCATCGGCCTGGGAGGATTTCAGCAGCACCTCCCCCGTACCTAGCGTATGCCAGGGAGTGATAGACGATCACCCACGGAGTGCCGGGATGAAAGCTAGAATAAGGGGGGTATGGGACCCCTAGCCCGTGTATGTGATCACAGCACCAACTTAATATCCCTTTGAGGCCATTGAAACTTATGCAGTGGCAGAGTTTCTCTGGCTCGTAAGGTTATGTAGGGGAGTTATCCCCAATGATGTTTATCCCTTAGGTACATATGATGATCTGGGGTATCCTTCGACAGGATGCAAAGCTTGGTTGATCGGACTTCAAAGGGCATCTGTGTGGTTCCTTGGCCTGTAGCAGGAAGGCTTTCATCCGGGGTTCAAGAAATGGAGGATTCACAGCGTAAAGAAAGAATGGCAGGAAGCGTAGTTCCCGTCGTAGGTTTCATTGGCCAAAAGGGGGGAGCTCTCGGCGCAGGGGTTCTCGGCGCGGTAATGACCGCGCCGGGAACCCAGCGCCGGGAGGTCCCCGGGCCGGGAAGGCTGTATTGTAAGAGGCTTTGTCTGGCTTGCTAAAGGGCCTAAAGCAAGGGGGATCTCTCGGCGGAGTAGTTCTCGGTGGGGAAATGACCACGCCGGGAAGGGGCTAAAGGGTTTATGGCTTAGTTGCGATACTCTGCTCAGGAGATTTCTGGGATTTCTGGCTCGGATTGAGGCAAGATCCGGGCTGCAAGAGGGGATTACATAGGGGTTAGCATCAGTCGAAGGGTAGATCATCCATTATTGAATCCTCGTGGGACGTATGGCATTTCCTATACTCACCTGCTGCTCAGACGGTCAAGAGATTGATGTCTCTGACCCCGAACGAGATGGGAGCTCGACAGACATCTATAATATCCAGGAAAATCGTGATCCGAGGGGAAGGAAGAGGGGGGACAGCGCCCAATAACCCATTGAACGAGGGTTGATGTTCTGTCTTCATCCTTCACCAGAGAACAGGCTAGGGAGGGGGCGGTCGAAACATGAATCGGAAAGCTGTAGCATCTGGGCAAATCGATATTCAGAAGAACAACCAATGCAAGAAGGGGAGAAAGACAGCAGACATTCCAATCAATCGAATGCTCAAACGAGCCATGTTGATCCTTCATTTCATTGCATCATCCCAAACCTATACAGATCGTAGAAGGTAAATGAAAGACAGAGATATGGAAATCGAGACCGGAATCCTCCGGCTACATTGATACATCGAGAAAGCCTCACCAGATTGCATCAGAAGAAAAGAAAAAAAAAAGAAAGCATGGGGGAGGGCGGAGCATTGACTCCTCTCCCTCCCCGGCTACCCACCTGAATCTCCCTTTCTTCTTCTTCTCTCAGCTTCTTCTTTCTTTCCCTCTCGGTCTCTCTTCTGGCTTTTTTCTATCTGGTTTTCGTTTCTACTGTTCCTCCTCCTTTTTTTGTCTCTTTTGAGTTCTTCGAAGGGAAGGGGCTTTATAGCCGTCCCTTTTTTGCCTTCTCGCCAGGCACCTCACGGCGCGCCTCAGCTGAGGGCTTCTCGGCGCGCAGGCCCCAGCCTCTTGGTGCAGCCATTGGGCTTTGACAAGGTGGCTCCCGGCGCCACTATTACAGGCCCATTTAGGTCTCTTTGACCAGGCCTTTCATAGGCCCCTCACGTACATCAGTACCCAAGAGGGTCCCCCGTTGGTAATATATTTTGTATTGAGATCATTAGTAGGGTTTTCATCAGTCTGCAGACAGGGGTTTCATCAGTATTGCCATCTGAATGATGACAAAATCGGGCATCATTTTATCGATATCAGCACCTGAATGGTGACGAGATCGGACATCAGCTTTAGTCTGGGAAGACTTCAGCCGGGTGTATAATCTGTGGAGACGATTCTTCTTGTGTTCTGACTTTGCAAAAGCCTTTACAATCTTCATCTGCCGGTACCGGCTTCATCTTTATCTTACATCACATCTGTCAATAAGCCGACATCTGACTTACCATGACATGTCATCTGTGGATTCTTGGATGAGGCAGTAACACAGTTCCTATTAAAGTGTGCTAGGAAGTCTCATTAGTCAAGCGACTACTGCTTTGTTAGTGCTGCCATCTGAGTGACATCGTCACCGGACATCAGCTCGGCCGACGAAGGCTTCAGCCGGGTAAATGGTTGACGAGCTTCATCATTGGTCTTTTACTATGGGTATGATATGCTTCCACCCTTGTTCATTTTCAAGGTGTCAACACCGGGACGATGTTAGCCACCCAATTGGGGTAGAGGACAACTCTAACAAATCTAGCCTTATGGAGCTTGTCGACCTCTTCTTTCATCTTTAAAGCCATATTAGGCTGGAAACGCCTCAACCGTTGCTTGACCGGCACAGACCCTGTCTTAAGTGTAAGGCGGTGTTTGACGAGTGCAGGGTCTAAACCAGGCATATCTTCATAACTCCATACGAACGTGTCCTTGTATTCTTGCAGAACCAAAATGAGCGCCTCCTCTTCGGAGGGCGGCAAATTCTTGCTTATGAGGATAATCCTAAGGTCTTCCTCGGTACCCAAATTAATTTCTTTGGTAGGCTCTTCTACAGAGGCTGATGGTTCATCAAATCGTCTTATGCCACTAGCAAAAGCATCAGCCTCGTCCTCATATTCTTCATAACTTTCATACCCCTCTTCAATAGGGTCTTCATCATTCATAATTTCATAGACACCCAAACCCTCATAAGAAACAACAACATCCTCATATTCTAACTCTGGCATGATGATTGGATTCTCTATAAATTTAGGAAGAGCTAAACAAGCATGGCATCTGATAGCTAACTCCAACAGAAACCTATGGGGAAACTGCTTACCCTTGGACTTCTTATGTGAATCTACCCCTTGAATTTTAGCGTTAGCAAAAGAAGAGGAGGAGCAACTAGCTTGATCAGAAGAAGGAAGGGAAGGAGGTGAAAAAGTGGATACATGAGGTAATACAGAGGAAGTCCCCTCACCAGAGGGGGAGAAAAGATTTAGCAATGAATCTTGAAGGAGCGGCCCCTGGGTCGGGACGCACTCAGAAGAGAAATAGGAGGTCTCCTCAACAGAAATGGAGGTTTGGAAAGTTGGGAATTTGGCATTTTTTTTTCGTTTTTGTCTTTTTCTTCATTTTTATTTTCTGTTTCAAGAAGAAAGCAGTGTGAAGGGAGGATAGCAGGTGGAGTGGAAATTGCCAGATCAGAGAAAGATTGAATCAGTGATGGCCCGCGCGGGGGCGTGATGGAGAGTTTAGAAAATCGCTCGAGGAGCAAAGAAGGAATTGTGAGAGAAACTTGGATTGAATCTGGAGACAAATTGATTGTAATCGGAGGCGGTCTTGGCACGCGACCAAACCGATGAGAATATAGAGAAGCAAGCACAGATGGATGCATGGAAGTGAGAGAAAAGAGGCCGGCCCACAGCCTGTCCACGGTGAAACCTTCTTCAAACGGAACATCTGTCTCTCCAGTATCAGTGTAGTCACTCAGCAGCTGCCTCTTATCTGTAATTACGGTCGGCTTCTTAATCAATTCATGAATAAGTGGCGGCCATTCTGGATTAGTCGGCATGAAGAGGCGGCTCAAAGAAATAGTAATATCCTGCATATCGAACCACCTGTACCAGTCACATTCTGGATCATCCATTTTCCTTCTCTTGTCAGGCCTTAAGGACTCCAGGGCTTTGTATGTGGCCAACGGTGCGATATGACGAGCAAACTGTCTAGCATGGACATCCTGACAATCTAGCATGGAAGTAATTACGGTAGTTCGCTCATTATTTTGAAAGCCACCTGTGACAAAATGTGTCTTCAATGTCCAAGTGAGCGGTTGGCGATCTGTTTTTAATGTAGATGTCATAAATGCCCATGGTTCATCTTTATTTTTACCTGGCCCTTTGTAACCTTGGCCACCTCGTGTAATCAGCTTCTGAGGTTTAACAGGCCTAATCCTGCCTTGACAATTGGCACCCAGACCTTTGCCATTTTGATACCCCATTTTCATTAAGATGTTCCAGCCAGAGGTGTTCATCATTGTTTTCTTCTTTTTCCCCTTGGGAGGCTGGGGTGTCATAGCAACTGTTGTGGCTTTTTCTGGCATTGGTCGTGGACAAGGGACGTCCAGCACAGATAATAGTGGCTTGTTGGCCGGCCACATGGATGGAACTGATGAAGCCACGTGAATATCCTCCTCTGGCAGGATTGGCATACTGGTAACTTTAATAATTCGGCCCTTGTGTGGGAATTTAAGGCACTGGTGATTTGTGGAGGGCACCGCATCGAGTTGCTGAATGTAGGGGCGTCCCAGAATGCCATTAAATGTCGGATCCATATCCAGAATGTGAAAATCTGCTGTGATGGCGGCAGGACCCAAACTTACTTTTAACGTAATCATGCCTATAGGAGGTTTCTTCGTGTTATCATATGCAGTTACTGTGATAGTAGACAGCCGAATTTGGCTTTCTGGAATGCCACACAACTCCAAGGTGCTAGGTGGCAAGACATTGATGGATGCCCCAGTGTCCACCAGACATTGCTTAACAGCCACCTTATTGATGTCAACTGTGATGCATAGAGCGTACTTTCTTGCTGGGAGTGGCGCCAGTTCATGTTCATGGAAAGTAATTGCCGGCTGACTGCTAGCGGGCGTTAAAACCGTGACTATCTGCTCAACTGGAATGTCCTCATTGACCATCACCTTTTGCAGATATTCTTTCAAAGCTAGCTGATGAGTGGTGGACCTTTTAATTAATTCCAGGATTGAAATCCTTGCTGGGGTTCGGTCCAAGTGCTTTAGCAAATCATACTGAGTCCCTGGCACTGACTCTTCTTCTTGTTCTTGCTCTTGCGGCCCCTGCACGGGCTCTAGCTCTCTCTGTGGAAAAATATGGTGGAACATTCGTCCACTGCGGAGCGGCGCCACGCCTTGATGTGCCTCTGTCGGGCAAGTGTGGGAGGAGGATTAGAAGAAGAAGAAGGTGTGTTGGTGTTAAGAAGTGGTGGAGTGGGAGTTCCCGCCGAGGGAATCCCCGTAGGGGGTGTTGGTGCCCCTGTAGGAGGCGTAGGAGTAGAAAGGGATACCCGAATGCGGGGGGAATTGGTGGGGGGTGGAATGAGAAGAGTTCTGGGTACAAAAGGTGGTGGAACCGATGGTGGGGGGATCCTTTCCGGTGAAGGAGTAGTGGTGGCGGGTGCAGTGGGCGTTGGCGATGGGCGGATGAGGAGTGGCCTAGGTGGCAGTGGCGAAGGGTTGGTGGTGGATGGGTTTTGTTGTGGCGTAGGCTGTGGAGGTGGTAAGCGTGTAAGAAGGGCACGAACCGGCAAGGTTGGAGAATTGGTGGCAGGAGGTGGATTAACGGGGCGTAGAAGGGATCGGCCCATTTGGGGAGCAGAAGAAGAAGAAAGGGTGCGCAAGAGGCGTGGAGGTTGATTTTGATTGTGATTAAATGCCCCGACAGAGGCGTTTTCTTCATGCCATCCCTACCCTCTCTCCACCTCATGGAGAGACGTGACAGGGTTTACGTGCTGGTTTGGCGGGTGCTCAGGCAGTGGATTTTGGACGATCCCCATATCGTGCTGAGGCGCTGGAGCTTGTTGTTGCTGCTGTGGAGCTGGTTGCTGTGGCTGCTGAGCCTGTTGTTGCCGAGGAGACCTTCTTTCTTTCATGGTGGTGATGAACTGTCTCATCTCATCCCAATTGATGCCACCCTGGTCATTTAGGTCATAAATGTAATCTCTGAAGTGGAAGCAACGATCAAGGTTATGACCAGGTGCACGATGGAAAGCGCAGTAACGGGATGTATCAACATTAGCGGGCCACGCTGTTCTTTCCCTTGGTAACATGAGCAAATTGGCGGCCATTAAAGCATTGAAAATATCCGGAAGACTTTCTGGTAATGGAGGGTAGTGGTCCCTTTTGGGGCCAAGTGGTGGTCTCCGTTGTTGTTGTTGGCCATAGTTGGTAGGTGGTGGTACCTGGTGGTACTGTTGCGGAGCTGGAGGGTTAGCGCGGGGCGCTTGGTTTTGCGGTGAAGCAAAGGAATGTTGGGGTGCAAATTGGCGTTGTGGAGTGGAGTTGAAATGGGGGTTTTGTGGTGGAGGTGGGTTAGGTCGTGGGTTAGCTTGGTGGGGGTGGCCAACTACACCAACCTGCTCGTTTGCAATTGTGCCCTCCGTCGTGAGCCCGCTGTTATTGATATTCGTACTTTTCTTAAATAGACGTGGCTTCGGCTCAAACATGCCCATAATGGGCGAATCCTTCATTTGTGTCTGAATATAACGAGCTCTTTCATAGAGCTCTTCCATGGTTGTTAATCTGTTCATGGCCAGGATGTGCCGGAACTGAGGAGTTGCATTGGAAATTATCATCTTAACTTGTTCTTGTTCCGCCAAAGTGTCATTCAACTTCTCGGCCATTGAACGCCACCTATCAGCAAATATGATGAAGTCCTCCTCGGGCTTCATTTTTTCTGCAACCAGATCTGTGACTGAGAGGGAAGGTCTGACCCGGTCTCTATACTTCTGCAAGAACTTCTTTTGAACAATATCAAAATCGATGGCATCAGCAGGATCCAACGAATAGAACCATTCAAGGGCTGGCCCCTCTAGAGATCTCCTGAATAAATAGGCCAAAGAGGCCTTGTTGTCTTGCCAGAAGGAGGTCTCGTACATAAAATCCTTCAAATGAATGAAAGGATTACCAGTCCCATTATATCGCCGAAAATTCGGCATCTCAGATGGTGGCAGGTGGAAAACTGGCAGTGTGGGAAGGGAAATTTCCGGGGCGTTCTTGGCCGCAGTGACTTTCTTAAGTTGCTCTTCCATGCTAGCCAACTTCTGAAGCAGTAGAATATTAGTATCAACCTCGACTGGGGCCGGATTTTGAATGAAAGAATGCGGTATAGGCGTCCGTAGAATTCAGGGAGGTTGGAGAGGTTGAGGCCTAACTGCTGAGTAGCTCGCCTGTTGGGCCGGCATGGCCGCAGCGGGCGTTGGTGGACGGGAAGGAGGTTTGTGTAAGACCGCCTGGTCATTAGTGAGGTGATGGCCACTCTCGGCCGGAGGGGGATTAGAGGAGGAAGAGGGAACGGACTTCCCCTTCAAAGCGGCCTAAACTGCCTGCCGCTGGGACTCATCTAACTGAGACAAAGCTTGAATTAAATCGGTGACATTAATGGATGTGGAAGAATTCCCGGAGGTGTTGGAAGGCACAGCCTGAGAAGAGGGCTCAACCTCTTTGGAAGTGGCGTCAACCACATGAACTTGCGGATAACGGGAATGAGGAGGGTAATTTCCCTCATGATAGATGGAATCTTGGAGGGGGATTTCATATTGACCGAAAACATTCTCATCCTCATCATCATAAGAATATCCGTAGCCTGCCATGTTGATGATTTTACCTGAACGGAGTTTCATGTTTAAGAGGAGAGACGGCCTTATAAAGGAACTATCAAACAAAACCCACTCAATCCAAACAAGCCAAATCAACCCAAGCAAGTTTATGCAACCAAGTTGAGATGAACGCAAGATTTTAGTGTTACGCTTGAGATTAGAGTGGATTAAATTACAGAATAATTCCCTCTTTTGCAAAGTGAAACCTAGTTTATCCAAGTGTGATCTCCTGGTTAACTAGATTCTTTCTCTCTCCTTACCAACGATAGGTTCTCTATACTTCGGGTACTTCAAGGGTACAACCAACCCGGCGTCCATGAGGGAATCCACGGGTGCGGGGACTTACGGAGGTCTTGAAAAAGAGATTTCCGGTCCAAAGAGACGGAGTGCTCAATGGAGGGTTGTCCCGATTCCAAGAGAGGTGTGTGGAATCCTAGTGTAGAGAGAGGAGGTCTCTCAACCAAATGCCACAAGATGCAAAATAATATGATCAGATCACAGCAATATAGGCAAGCAATGTAATAATCAGTCCAACAATCATAGACAGCAACAGGAAACATGTTTATGTAAAACACAGGAAAGAGACGACCTGGGGCAGGTCGCTATCAACCAAAGAGACGACAGAGTCACTATCGTGAATCACTGTGAAAGCCCACGAGCCAGCAGTGAGAAAAAAAAACACGCCTCTGGGTGAGGCGCTATAAGCGAAAAGGACGCCTCTGCAAGAGGGTGTCAAATCTGAAAACGCACCTTGACGTGAGGCGCTATGCAATAAAAGGGCGCCCTGGGGCAGGGCGTGAATTCACAGATAGTGTGATAAAAGCAATAGAATAATGAAAGACGCCTTGGCAGAAGACGTAACACAGCAAGAAAACGCCCTGGATGAAGGCGTTAAAAGAAAAAGCGCCTCTGGTTGAGGCGTTAATTAAGGAAATAATCAAACAATCACAAACTGGCTGATCCCGGGAGTGTGCAGTGTGCACGGTGGAGGGTGCCCGTGGGGCACAAAAGGAGGGGTACCGTGGGTACCGAGGGGAAAGGGCACACGTGGGTGCCGAAGGGGAAAGGGCACACGTGGGTGCCAATAGGAGATGGTAATCAAAAGAAAAACAGTGGATGTCCCACCGTGATCGCCAATTTGTAGATTGTGATAAATCCACACATGAAGAGTTTAAATACGAGAAAACATGAGGGGGAGAGATGATATAATAATAAAGAAAAGAAGCACGTGGTGCTACTAAGGAGGGTGATCGCCAGAGGGGTTACCTCAAGAAGAAACAAAGAAGATCGCGAATACCTGGTGGAAAATAGAACGCGGGATGGATTGTGAATTCCTCCTCCTCCTTCAATCGGCCGGCTGATGAAGGGGGTTTTCCTTTATTGATTACCCTTGCAAAAAAGACAAAAAAAACAAACAAAGAGAAGTGGATCAGCCAAGTGAATGTAGTATCAATCCCGAATAAATGATATGATGATGAATAGAGAACAACATGCGCACCTTTTTTTATTGTTTGTTTTAAAACCCTAAGAGTTAGGGAAAGGAAAAGGATGTAATGCTAATGCAAGGAAGAAAACCGTATGATGACCGATGAAAAACAACACAATTAGATAAGCAAAAACCCCTGCTGTCCCTGACGACAGTAAAGGGGAACCGAAGTTGATGCTATGGGCAGGAAGAAAAGGAAGCAGAGAGCTCTAAAGATTGCACAGGAAGGAGATGGATAGCCTCCGTAAATTCAGCATCTATGTATAAAAACTCTGACCTCGGCAACCTCTGTCAAGATCGACCAGAGCTCCTTTATATAGGATTTCAACCGAAGATAAACTCAAATTTAGGAAGATAAGGATGGGCAATGATCAATGAAGGTAGGACTCTAGTTCCAATTCGAGCAAGGAGACCATTGGAGGCAGGGAACTATTCAGGAAAGGCATACTCAAACACGACACCGAAGGATAAAACACGACCTTCAGAAGGGCGTCAGATTATAAATTGACGACCTACATCAAGACGTTACTCAAAACACGACCAGGATCAAGGGCGTCACTTCTTGGATTTAATTTTGGCAATAAAACTTACTTTATTTGAAAATTAAGAGAAACCGCCTGAGATGAAGGCGTTACTTGAAAACACGCCCTGAGGAAGGACGTTAATCAATAATTGGAATTTATTTTGAAACCGGATAATACCAGGAATTGACGCCCTCATATTTGGTCGTCCTTTCTTAAGAACACGCCCCAGATTAGGTCATTATTTAAAACACGCCCTCCATCAAGTCGTGAATCACAAAAAATGCAAGAATAAATCACAAAAATAGAAAAACTTTATATTATAGAAATATTGAAGTTCACTTTGGGGCGTCAACATAGTGACATGAGATTTGATCAACATAGCGTCAATTTTGGCGTGTCTACATGCAGGAGTGTGCCACTGGGGATTGTAGGTTATGTCGCTGATGGGCATTTGGAAGTGTGCCGTTGGTGGCTTTAAGAGTGTACCGTTGGTGGCACTTAAAGGAGTGTGCCGCTGGAGGCATCAAAGTGGTGTGCCGCTGGAAGGGCAGTTCAGGAGTGTGCCGCTAGGGCACCAAAGGGTGTTTCCTTTTCTTCTTTTCTTCTTTTCATCTTCTTTTCTCTTTTCTTCTCTTCTTTATTCCCCTGCACATAAACACGGGATGAGAATTTTTTTAGTGTCCACAGGTGGTTGTCCCTAGTGTGGTACTGGCGCATCGGCTTCTCTTAGCCTCGCCTTGTCTTCTGGAGACAGGGGTGGCGGCGGTGGGTCACCTATTTTTACAATCGCCATGACGCCCCTTCCTTTTTGCAGGGCCGAGGTTGACTCAGCACCAATGTGGTGGACCGAATGAACCCGATCTGGGGCGGTCTGGAGCATGGCATTTCTGGTGAGTGTCGGTGTTGTTGGAACTCGTGAGTGCAGTGCCAGGGCTGGGGCCGACAGAGTGGCGACCTGGAGCCTGGGGTTCACTTGGGCCGTCAGAGTTGTTACTGGAACTCGCAGTTCGTGACCCATGTTGTGAACTGAGGATGTTAGAGGCATGGTGACCCAGAGCTTGGCGCCTGTACTGGGTGTTGACAAAGCTAGTGCCCGAGGCTGAAAGCCTGTATTAGGAGCTGATGAAGTTGGGATCTGGGACTGGAAACCCAAACTGAGTGCTTGACGATGCTGGGTTCCAGAGCTAGAAGCCTGTCTTGAATACTGATGATACTGAGAATCAGGACTAGATGTCGATCTTTGGCGTTGTCAAAACTGGAACCTGGGGCTGGAGGCCCGTCTCGAGTGCTGATGAAACTGGGACCTGGGGCTGAACGCCCGTCTTCGGCGTCGATGGAACTGGGACCCGGGCTGAACGCCCGTCTTGGGTGTTGATGGAACTGGGACCCGGGTTGAACGCCCGTCCTATGTGTTAATGGAACTGGGACTCGGGCTGAACACCCGTCTTGGGTATTGATGGAATTGGATCCCAGGGTAGGTGACCCGTCCTGGGTGTAGATAGAGCTGGAACCCAGGGCTGAACCCCCGCCTTGGGTGCTGCTGGAGCTGAGACCCAGGGATAGACGACCGTTTTGGGTGTTGCTGGAACTGAGACCCAAGGCTTGACGCCCTTGTTTGGAGTTGCTGGAGCTGAGACCCAGGGCCAGACTCCCGTCTTGGGTGTTGCTAGAACTGAGACCCAGGGCTCGGCGGCCATCTTGGGTGTTTCTGAAGCTGAGACCCAAGGCTAGACGCCCGTCTTGGGTGTTGAGGTGGCCTTGTCCCGAAGAGGAAACCCTTTCTTGGGAGTTGACATTGCTGGATCGTAGGGGTAAAGACCCCGTCGTAGAGCTAGGAGGCCAGGGGCCCAGTGCGGAGAGTCTGCATCGGGGACCGACCTTGATGAGACCTGGGATCGTGTACCCAAGCCAGATGCTGGGGAGCCTCGAACTCGGGGTTGAAAGCCCGTATTGAGTGTCGACTCGTCTGAGACTCGGGTCGAGAGGCTTGAATAGCATGCTAGGAGGCCTTGACCCAGGGGTGGGAAACCCGTGTTGGGGTAGGCTTGGCTGGGACTCAGAGCTGAAATCCGAGTGAGGTGCTGAGGAGCCGGGAACCCGGGGCAGAAAGCCCGCGTCGGGTGTTGGCGGAGCTGGGGACCCAGGGGTCAATGACCGCATTGGTCTCTATTACTGGAGGAGCAGAGGGGCCAGCTGCCTGTATGGGCAGTCGCCAGATTGGGCTGCATGTCGGCCACGGTAATGGCGCCCAAAGATCAGGGCGAGCAGAACGCCAAGGTAGCGTTGCCGAACACGGTTGGCGTTGCCAACCACATGTGCCCGACGTGGATGGCGATGACGATTGGACCGTAGGTGATGCGCTCGACACCCGTCGTTTAAAAATACCGTGCCACAAAAATTTTAAAATTGATAAAACTGCACTCACTCACTTAAATGATTTTGGAAATACGAGTACAGTGGTAAATACGGGTCGATCCCACGAGGAGAAAAATATTTATAGATCAAGTTAGAAAATATCCTTATGTTTTAAAAATCAATTTTTATCTTTTGAGTGCGATTAACACTATAGGAAATTAAATTGCAACTTTGAATAAGAAGAGAAAGGTGAAGGAAATTTTAGCCAATGGATGAAGAACGCCGCCGTTTCCTCGTTGAGCCTTGGATGAAGATCGCTCCGCCTTGGAAGTCGACGCCGTGAGATGGCCGGAAGATGACTAACCGCCTTCGGTGTGTGCAGAAATCGTGAAGCGATGAAGATGGATAGAAATAGGAACAAAAATAAGTTAAAAACACAACAGAATATATTAAAAATAGGGGGTTGGAAGGAAGAGAATAACTTAAAATCTAGAGGGAATTAGAAGAAGTGGAAGAAATGAAAGTTGTAGAGAATGAAAAGATGAATAAGTTTGATGAAGACCATAGAGATAGAAAATGAGAGGAAGATAGTGAAAAATGTGAAAAATCAAGATCTATTGGTGCGGATAAATAGTAAAAATGTTAAAGATAGAATAGTAAAAAATTAATTATAACTCACAAACGAAGAAAAATTAGAAGAAGTGGTAAAAGAATAAAATCTAGATCTATAAAAGAAGAACAACGTTTATGAAGAACTCAGAGTGAAAAGAGGATTGAAAAGGCATCAAAACAGAAGAATAGTAGAAGGTATCACCTCTGATGAACAGTAATCACATAGAACAGAAATTAAAAAAATGAGAAAAAACTTTCAAACTAAAAGGAATTAAGAGAAATGATAAAAATAGAAATTAGAGAACACTTAAAGATGAACAACTTTTGTGAAGACAGAAAAATGAAATGGAGATCAGAGAAATAAGTAATGGGACTAAGAAAGGACTAAATGCTTAAACAAAACATTCATTAAAATAACACCAACTTACAAAGTTTACATCAAAAGCTCTCAAAACAACACCCTCTAACTCTCCTATGTAGCTCTACTAAGGTGAACAAGAATGAATTTTAAAAAATCAAAGCAACCCCTTACAACTCTTAGCAACTCCGTCTCTTTCATTACAATAGAAGCCCCTTTTATAGGGTTAACACAACTCCATTCCCTATGTGAACATCTTGACATTTCTTGTCTCTTTTGTTGAAAAACACAACCCATTACTGCTATTTTTGACTCAGAATTGTGTGCCAACATGTGTTGCATACTTGGGTATTTTTTTTCTGATTTTTCTCTATTTTTTTTCTTTTTTTCTCTTCCTTTCTCTCTTTCTCTCTCTTCCTGGACGCCGTGCGCCGCGTGCGCCGCGTTTCCTGCGCGTGGGCGCTATGCGCCGCCGCCCTTCTGCCGCGGTGTGCCCGCTGTGCGCGCTGCATGTGGGCGCGGTGCGTCGCCTGCCTCCCCCCATTGACGTGCGCGGGAGGCGCGCGTTGACCGCACCTCTCCGCGATGGCGCGCTTGCGCCTTCTGCCGATACACACACACACACTATATATATATATATATATGTGTGTTTTTTGCATGGAAACCATTGTTAAAAGTGAATTTACAAAAAAATCATTCCTAAAAATGCATTAGTAGGTATATCACTGTGTAATCTGAATTGTATAAAAATGTCATATTTATTTACATACATATCACTTCTTTTTACCAACAACTTGCAAAAAAATCACGCTTAAATGGCATTATGCACTATTTGAATTAACTCAGTGATATACCTGTTAATGCATTTTTAGGAATGATTTTTTTACAAATTCACTTTTAATAATGATTTTTATGCAAAAAATCATATATATATATATATAATGTATATTTATATATATTATGTATATATCTAAAAAAAGCTCATAAAAATATAAAATAAATTTATTTTTTGTTTTTTTTTCTTTTCTTTTTAAATAAGTCCATGGATTTTTGGCTTTTTTATTTTATTTTCCTTTTTTATATTTGTTTCTTATCGCTTCCCTCGTATTGAGTGCCTACATAAATAAGTAAATATCGTTATTAAAATTATTTAATTTCATAAAATTAAATATTTGACTCTAAATTAAAAGTAAGTGTGATACATACATATTTATTAGTATTAAAGCTCATAACAAATGTGTATAACATGAATTAATATGTAAAAATACACACTTATCACACCCCCCAACTTACTCATTACTAGTCCCTTAGCAATATAAATAATTAAAAAAAAATTAAGGACAAATAAGAATTTTAAAATATCCATGTCTCATTTCCAGATCATCTTTCATATAGTCAACTAAAGATTAAGAATGTGGAAGTATTAACACACACTAGCCTTAGATTTGGAAATTAGGTACATGATTAAGAAGTCATCTTAAAGTTCAATAGCACTTGTGCATGTGAAATGCTAAATGTACAGTGAAGACAATTGCGTCTTCGATTTACTATTGCAAGCAAGTGTCTTTCAACTATGCACTTCTGAATCAAAGCATTAAGCATAATAACTTTTTGTCTGCCTTATTACTTTGTCCCTTTTTAGATTTTTTTAATTATTTTCCTCTCTTTTTTTAACTTTTCTATACACACATGATGCTGCACTACCTTTCACTATTTTACGCAAACCTCAACACGTCTTAGGTGAAGTAGGCCCGGTTACACAGATCAAGGTTCCCTTTTCCTTTTGATGCGAACCTCAACACGTCTTAGGTGAAGTAGGCGTCTTAGGTGAAGTATGCCCGGTTACACAGATCAAGGTTCCCTTTTCCTTTTGACGCGAAACTCAACACGTCTTAGGTGAAGTAGGCCCAGTTACTCAGAATCGGAGCATTTTTCATGGTATTTTTCTCAAAAAGATTTTTCAATAGATAATATGGCAGAAAGCTTATAAAATATCTCTTCTTCAAGAAGTGCAGAATATCAGACAGTATGTCTAAAATAGCAAAATGCTTGTCATACTTGTTTCATTAGCGTGCAAAGTGATTTTCATTTTTCTAAAGTGCACATGAACTTTAAAGAGATTTTTAAATCAGTTTTCCATGACTAGATTAAAGAGATTGTCCATCATCCCTTTTCCTAGTCTTTTCTATTCTAGAATCGCTTTCAATAGAAGCATGAATCATGAAACTCAAAATGGGTTTATTGTGGCGATTTTCTAATGGTTTTTTTTAAATGTATGAATGCAACATGTGCAACATGATTTCCGTCCCCCCAACTTAAATGACATTGTCCTCAATGGCATGAACAATAGAGAATAATGAACAATGTAGACATGAAATTTGTGAAGGAACGGTACAACCTGACGGAAGTGAAATTCGACGGGCATCCTTGCTGACTAAAGGTGATATTTGACTGTGAAAATTAGGGCAACAATGCAAGCAATCATCTCTCTCTCCCCAACTTATCTTTTATTCATGCCTGCAGAATAAAAATACAAATACAAGAAAAATTTGGGTTGTCTCCCAAGAAGCCATTTAGTAGCACACAAAGAAATCAAAAATATTGGGTTACCTCTCAAAAAGTGCTAAGTTTTACGTCTTCAGCCAGACGCAATGTAGCTCATTAACTAACGGGTGGCATTCAGAATGAGCCACCATGTGATCTTGTCTTCCTTCAAATGGCAGCCCTCATACCATTGGAAGACAAGAGGAAGTATGTACGGATTGGGGCCAGAAATATGTGGGTCGCGCACATGATTGATTTTAACGTTAACCATGTGTGTGAGCCAGTTTTCATCTTGAGGGATCTAAAAATGATCAATGGCCAATAAATTGTCAAGATCAAGGTAGAACCCTTGCACCATATCAATCCATTGGTCCCCTTCACCGATATCATCCCTCCTGACTAACCCTTTAGTGACTACTTCCTCTATTGGAACTTTGTTAGGCACTTGTGGCTTATGAATAAGATTGTCATTATTAGCCACATTCCTCTCAGTAATAGTCTCATGAGCATTAAGGGCATTGATCAACTTGTCTTCCTGAGAGGAAGTCAAATCAAAGGTGAATGTGGTTGGCACAACCCCCTCGCGTCCTAGCATGTCAAATTGGAGAGGCTGTACTGCCAGGGGAATCAATTTAGAAGGAAGAGTGAGCCCAGAATCCAATTGATCCAATGACTCAAACATTGTGGGATAGCGCTCAGGGGTAAGCTCAAATGTGAAATGTTCGAATATGACCCCATCATCAAACTCATCACCCAATTGAAGATTATCAATCAAATGTTCCAATAATAAAGTGGGAAGATCAAATGTAAATGTTTCCAACTCGGTCCCTTCATCATAGGTAAGATCAAAAATAAATTTCTCCATTAGGACCCCTTCATCACACTCATCAAGAGAAGGAGGATATTCAGAATTCATTTTCATTAAATCAACAAGATTATTTATCAGATAACAATCCTCCTTGTTATGTATATCCTCGATTGAGTTGTTTGGGTCACTATTCTGCATAGTGATATTCTCAATCTCAAAATATTCATAGAATGGGGTGATGATATCAATATGATCATCATTAGCCTTGAAGCCACCCCCTTCTTCCTTCCCTTCCTTCTTCATGGTGTTACGTGCGCACTCCCCCTCACTCCCAATAGTGATATCTTGAGCCAAAATGACAGGTAGAAGATCATCATCATCATCATTCACATATTAAGGGGGTTGGTTGAATAGTGAAGGAGGGTCATGATAAGTAGACTGAGAGTACATGATTTGAGGTTCAAAGTAGTGGCCCGGTGAATTACCCTTAGTATCAATGTTGATTCTGAAGTTTGGGTGAGATGAGTTGGGCGGAGGTTGAGTACACATGGGCCGCTCGTGGGCTGCTTGGGATGAAAGTTTAGACAGATGAGCTTGAAATGTTAGATCCATCCAAGGTAAATTTGGGTGAGTACTCCAGCCAAGATTATAATCATCTAAAAATGTGGCATGCTTGAGCTGAGAGAACCCTATGGCATATTGAACTTGAGCTTGGATGACCAGTGAGAGTTGGGCTATAGTAGGACACTGACTCACATGGTGAGTGAGACTGGCACAGAATTCACAGACTTCCATGAAAGTGTGGATTGGGTTTTCAGCCTGTTTGACATGTCCTACGGATTGTTGATGAGATGAGATGGAGGCACGATTTATCGAATTTTCACTCAAAATTTCAAACAAATCATATGCATCATCTTCACCTTTGCTCATAAATGCCCCTCCGCAATATATGTCCACCATGTGCCAATCAAAATCGGATAACCCCTCATAAAATAAATATAATTTGTCATTTGGACAACCCATGGTGTGGACATTGACTTACTAGATCCTTCAGTCTCTCCCAAGATTCATGAATTTACTCTCCCGGACGTTGAGTAAATCCTATAATCGCCCTTCTCACCATGTTGGTCCGGACTATGGGGTAAATTTTTTTTAAAAATTCTAACTGCATATCTTCCCAAGTCCTGATAGTCTTTTCAAAACTCCTTAACCAACATTTGGCTTTATCTTTCAACGAGAATGGAAATAAGATCAATTTCAGGGCATCATCATTAAAATTATGAATTTTGATCAAAGAGTAAACTTCTAGAAAATCATCTAGATGCCTATAAGGATTTTCATTGAGATTCTCATAAAAAGATGGGAGCATCTGGATGAGACTAGGGTGAATCTCATATTGATCAACGAGAATGTCAGGGAGTTGAATACAGGTTGAGGGTTATAAGTAGAAGGAATAAAGTGCTCCTTCATAGGCGTAAGTTTTCCTCTAAGATGAGTGGCCATAAAAAATGAGTTGGATCACAGAAAGAATATTTTTATTTTTTTTTATTTTTTTCAAATTTTTCAAATTTTTCAAATTTTTTAATTTTTTCAATTTTTTATCAAATATTTCAACTTTTATATTTTTTGTAATTTTTTTATCAATTTTATTTTCCCTGTATTCATCTCCCTTTTTTTAATTCTTTTTTTCTTCATTTTTTTGGTTTTTTATAAATTTATTTAGTTTTTTTTATTGTGGATTTAGTTAATTTTTATTGAATTTTTGTTTTTTAGAAACCTTCCATATATCACTTTTTTATTTCTTTTTTTAATTAGAAATCCATAATTATTATTTTTTTTATTTAATCTTTTTTTTGTTAAATATCACTAAGACGAAGAGAGAGAGAGAGAGAGAAGATGAGATTTTTTTTATTTTATTTTTAAAATTTTTTTATGCAAACACAAACAAGTTAACACAAATTACCTAACGACCTAGATGTGACCTAAACCTACAAATATGGTTTCACAAAATGACTAAAGTGTAATTTAAGTTCACCCTCAATATTTCCACTGGCTAGGTAAGGGGTGGGGTAGTGGGAGGCTCCCCCTACTTTCGTAGGGACCTAATTATGTCAAACCACTAGTCCGCTTAAGGAGTTTGCCGTCTGACCGTCTGACCTTAGGCACCGGTTTCCACAAGAGGGTAAACTCAAATCATACTAAAATCACAGTGTGATCCTAGGACCAATGTCTACTGACTTTTATTTAAGGTTTAGGTCATGCAAAGATGTAAGGGAAATGTGATTTGTGGACTAAGGAAGGGTGATGAATTCTCCACCTTATGTTATTTAAAGGTAGTGTCATTAGAATATTATGAAATGAAATGCACACCACAATTTCAAACAAGGGGTTCTTATGCAATATGCATGCCAGAATAGGATAAGTAGAACGTACCTTACCCCTCGCAATCTTCAAAATGCAATGACATAAATTAAACAAAGAAAAATTCTATGCTAAATGAAGCATGACCTAGAACATGATGGGTGTGGTTTCTATTCTTGGATGAAGTCTTTTATTTTGGTACAAGTGATTTTTTTTAGTTAATGAACCTATCTAGCAAGCACAAAAATTTCTTTTGTTTTGATTTTTTTTAATTTTTTTTTCAATAAGAGATAAATGTAAGAAACTATAAATAATAGAATAACGAAGATATGAAAATTTAGTACAACATGAAACTTAAAATGGTGTTTTTGTGTTTTTTGATGTTTTTGATTTTTATAGATTTTTCAAAAAAAATTTAGATTTTTTTAAAGATTTTTTAGAAATTGAAAAAACAGAACATGTTCCTACGTTTCTGCCCTTTAGCGACGCTTGACTGCTACAGTACCAGGCTTTCAGCGACGCTTCATTTTCTTAGAATTTCAGGTATGATTTTCCTCTTTCTTTGATTTCTTTGATTTATTTTTTTCCTACAAAATAAAAATAAAAAAATTATTATACAAATATACACATCAAACACAAGAATATCCCAACATTCAAAAATTCCTCTCCCCGGCAACGGCGCCAAAAATTTGATGCGCTCGACACCCGTCGTTTAAAAATGCCGTGCCACACAAATTTCAAAATTGATAAAACCGCACTCACTCACTTAAATGATTTTGGAAATACGAGTACAGTGATAAATATGGGTCGATCCCACGAGGAGAAAAATCTTTATAGATAAAGTTGGAAAATATCCTTATGTTTTGAAAACCAATTTTTATCTTTTGAGTGCGATTAACACTAAAGGAAATTAAATTACAACTTTGAATAAGAAGAGAAAAGTAAAAGAAATTTTAGCCAATGGATGAAGAACGCCGCTGTTTTCTCGTCGAGCCTTGGATGAAGATCGCTCCGCCTTGGAAGTCGACGCCGTGAGATGACCGGAAGATGACTAACCGCCTTCGGTGTGTGCAGAAATTGTGAAGAGATGGAGATGGATAGAAATAGGAACAAAAATAACTTGAAAACACAACAGAATTATATTGAAAATAGGGGGTTGGAAGGAAGAGAATAACTTAAAATTTAGAGGGAATTAAATGAAGTGGAAGAAATGAAAGTTGTAGAGAATGAAAATATGAAGAAGTTTGATGAAGATCACAGAGATAGAAAACGAGAGGAAGATAGTGAAAAACGTGAAAAATTAAGATCTATTGGTGCGGATGAACAGTAAAAATGTTAAAGATAAAACAGTGAAAAACTAATTATAACTCACAAACCAAGAAGAATTAGAAGAAGTGGTAGAAGAACAATATATATATATATATAAGAAAAATAACTTTTATGAAGAACTCAGAGTGAAAATAGGATTGGAAAGGCTTCAAAACAGAAGAATACTAGAAGGTATCACCTCGGATGAACAGCAATCACATAGAACAGAACTTAGAAAAATGAGAAATAACTTTCAAACTAGAAGGAATTAAGGGAAATAATAGAAAGAGAAATTGGAGAACACTTAAAGATGAACAACTTTTGTGAAGATAGGAAAATGAAATAGAGATCAGAACAACAAGTAATAGGACTAAGAAAGGACTAAATACTTAAACAAAACATTAATTAAAACAACACCAACTTACAAAGTTTACATCAAAAGCTCTCAAAACAACATCCTCTAACTCTCCTATGTAGCTCTACTAAGGCCAACAAGAATGAACTTCAAAAACTCAAAGTAATCCCTTACAACTCTTAGCAACTCCCTCTCTTTCATTACAATAGAAGCCCCTTTTATAGGATTAACACAACCCCATTCCCTATGTGAACATCTTGACATTTCTTGTCTCTTTTGTTGAAAAACACAACCCATTGCTGCCATTTTTGACTCAGAATTATGTGCCAACATGTGTTGCACACTTGGGTATTTTTTTTCTGATTTTTCTCTTTTTTCATTTTTTTCTCTTCCTTTCTCTTCCTTTCTCTCTTTCTCTCTCTTCCTAGACGCCGTGCGCCGCGTTTCCTGTGCGTGGGCGCTGTGCGCCGCCGCCCTTCTGCCGCGGTGTGCCCGCGGTGCGCGCTGCGTGTGGGCGCGGTGCGCCGCCTGCCTCCCCCCGTTGACGCGCGCAGGAGGCGCGCGTTGACCGCGCCTCTCCGCGAAGGCGCGCTTGCGCCTTCTGCCCACACACACACACACACACACACGCACACTATATATATATATATATATATATATATAATGTATATTTATATATATTATGTATATATCTAATAAAAGCTCATAAAAATATCAAATAAATTTATTTTTTATTTCTTTTGTTTCTTTTCTTTTTAAATAAGTCCATGAACTTTTGACTTTTATTGTTTTATTATTTTTATTTTCCTTTTTTATATTTATTTCTTATCTCTTCTCTCGTACCGAGTGCCTGCATAAATAAGTAAATATCATTATTAAAATTATTTAATTTCATAAAATTAAATATTTGACTCTAAATTAAAAATAAGTGTGATACGTGCATATTTATTCGTAGGGTTTTTTGCATGGTAACCATTGTTAAATTTGAATTTGCATAAAAACCACTCTTATAAATGTATTATCATACATATCATTATATTAGTTTTAATGATGCTCATTTATCACCCGAGTTAACTTCCGTCGACGCATACTCGAATATTCGACGGAGATTCTTTTTTTCCCGTTAAAGTGCTGTTAAATGACCCAAATGTCCATCATTCTAACCGGCAGCCATCTTTTAGGGTTCATGAGAGGGGGGGTTCCTCTCATCCACGACCCCCACACAGGCGTGCTCACTGGTTTCCTCTCATCCCTGGCGCGGTTGTAGGTGAAGCGAGTTTCCCCTCCCCCACACAGGCGAGGTTGCAGGTGAAGCGGGTTTCCCCTCATCCCCTCCCCCACACAGTCGCGGTTGCCGCTGAAGGTCGGCCGTGATAAACGTTGAAGCAGCTAGTGAGTCGGTTCTTCATCACAGCCCAGCACGATCTTCATTTCCGGCAGGCAAGGTGGTTGGATCTGCACTAGCTTCACTGATGCTCTGCAGTCATTATCTTTTGATCCCAAGTTACTTTTCCTTGCACCAGATCTGCCCTAAACGCGAACATGAGCCATAGTTCATCTATTGGCACTTCATTCCGGCCACCCCATGTACAAGTTGAACCTCCCATGTGTTTCTGCCACCGGCCATGTCGGACCTTCAACTCTAGTCGGGAAAGAAGTAAAGGGCGGCGATTTTATGGATGCTCTAGATGGGGGGTAACATAAACACCAATTTCGTATTTATTTTCTTAATTTTAGGGTGCTATTTTGATTCAATTTTTATAACTAATCACTAAATATCTGATTTTTGTATAGGCTGCAAATGCTTGCGATTATTTCAACTGGGTTGATGATTTTCACCATTCCACCGTGGATGTGAAGTATCAAGTTCAAGCTCTGCAAGAACTTATTGAAAAGCAAAATGAAGTTTTACAGAAGAAGATAGAATCCATAAGAGATTTACTCAAGAGATGTATCATTATAGTAGTCTTCATATTATTGATGTATCTTGTAATGAGGGTTTAAATATTTGGTACTGAGGCATCGATCCTCTTGGTTAATGACATGTATTTGTCCCTTCCAAATGTATTGCCTGTTGGTTAATGATAGATGTTTTTCAGTGGCTTTTACCTAATTATTGGATACCCAAATGCAATGAACTGTGTACAGGCTAGTTGGGTTACTAACTAAGAATGGATAGAAGAAACAAAAATAAGAAGAAGATATGAAGAATTGATAAAAATCAATAGGAAGTTATGAGGGGGACTGCTCTAAGTAATCTGTTGCTGGAGAGTTAATCACTGCATTATGACAAGATATGGACTCCCACTAGGCCTCACCAACCTGAAAATTGGGGTCCCCAGCAGAAATCCTACTAAAGCAAGAGTTATGTATATTGTTCCAAGGCCATATCCAAATGCCCAACTTACATTAACTTGTATCCAGACTATGAGAGTGCTTGCAACAAGATTCCCTCCAACGGTGTATAAATAGAATGAACTAAAGAATGATGATTTTCTTTTTTTATCAAGGGGAAGCAAAGATGAATGTATGCCCCCACTGCCAAAAGCAACAAGATATAGCCCACAAAACAAGACCATGGTTTGAGCAGTTGTAGATGATAGACACAAGTTTTCTGGACATGGCAGAGGCCTCAAAGATGGAAGGAATGCTGAGAGGGTGAGTGCAATCATCCCCTGCCAGAGGAGGGAGGGAGAATGAAAAATGATCATACAACAGAACATAATTGGGGGAAAGCAGACAGATGGACTGCAAATGAAGAAATCATACAGCTATAAATGCCAATGTAGAAATCAGTGAAGTCTGTACACTCTTCATGCATGTGCATAGTTCATACATTGTGCAGTGCAGCTGAAGTCTGTACATTGTGAAGTGCAGCTGAAGTCTGTACATTGTGAAGTCTGTACATTGTGAAGTCCATGCACTGCACGCCCTTTCACAGCTGAAGTTTGTACATTATAAAGTCTATACATTTTGAAGTCTGTACATTGTGAAATACGTTCGCTGCTGAAGTCTGTACATTCAATGTTTGAGCTTTGTGAAGTCTGTACATTGTGAAGTCTGTACATTATGCAGTGCAGCTGAAGTCTGTACATTGTGCAGTGCAGATGAAGTCTGTACATTGTGAAGTGCAGCTGAAGTCTATACATTGGCAGCTATAACATAAGCTGAAGTCTGTACATTGGCAGCTATAACATTAACTAAAGTCTGTACATTGGCAGCTATAACATAAGCTGAAGTCTGTACATTGGCAGCTATAACATTAATTGTCTGAAGAACATCCTGCACGATCCAGAAGAAGAGAAAGAGAGAAGAAGCAGAAGAGAAAGAGAAAGAAAGAGAGGCAGAGTGCAAGAGTGCAAGATAGAGGAACATAAACTTTAAAAGTCATTACATCAAAATACATTTGTGATAACATTCCTTTGAGCGCATTTCGGATAGAATTCATTACATCAAAATACACATTGTCCTTAGAATTCATTACATCAAAATACACATTATCTTTGATGGTCATTTAATCAACAACATCTTCTAAACCCTGGACTAGGCAGAAGTGTTTCCCTGTGTGTCCGTAACAGGAACATTCAAACTGACAGAAGACGGTTGGGATCCCACAGCAGAAGATGACACAGTAGGCAACCCGGCCACAGAAGAGGAACCTTGGGCAAAAACAGTCATGCTTGGCACAGTTACATTGGCATTGCACCTGTCACAATGCAACCTTCAAATTAGATTGGCATTGCACCTGACTGTGCTATTTAGTATAACATTTGGTGGGCAAAATAATTCTCAATGGAGTATATCATTTACCTGGCACTAGGAGGTTTACTGGATCGAGAAGCAGTAGATGAAGAGCTACCATCCTTCCTTGGACGACCGGGGGGCCTGTGGTCAATGTCAATATTTAAGGCAAACATAAAGTAATTTAGAAGGAAATAAAGTAAATAAGCATGTGCTAAGCATTACAATTACCTGTGCCTGGTCACCGCTGCTTGAGTACTCTGAGGGCCAATGTTAGAGGAAGTGCCTACATTTGTGGGCCTATCCATTTTCAATTTAGTATAACATTTGGTGGGCAAAATAATTCTCAATGGAGTATATCATTTACCTGGCACTAGGAGGTTGACTGGATTGAGAAGCTGTATTTGAAGAGCTACCATCCTTCCTTGGACGGCCGGGGGGCCTGTGGTCAATGTCAATATGAAAGTAAGGAAAGTTGAACATTCAGGAATTATAGGAATAGCAAGTTTAAATGTAGTAGGGATTATAGTTTGAATACCTAGCAGGTAGTGGTTGATTGGATTGAAGAGGGGTTGCATTGAATGGGTTCTTGCATTTCTTGGCATGGTGACCAAACTCACCACACCTCTTGCATTTGTGGTGTCTTTGTGTCCTTTTCACTTGAGCTTCGTCTGCATCTCTGATTCTTTTTTTCCTTGGTCTTCCAGGTGGTCTTCTTGCTTTCGGAGGTAATATTGGATGTTCTAGTGTGAGTCTTGGCCACATGCTTCTATCCGGAATGGGAGCAATATGAAGGGAATAAGCTGCTCTATACTTGTCAGTCCTATAGCATGGATCTACAAATTCATCCCAATTCACTCCCCTGCACGTGGTAAGGAAAAAGGCCACATGCACACATGGTAGACCAGTCAATTGCCACCTTCGACAAGAACATATTCTGTCTTTAATGTTCACTACTGCCCTTTCATTTGGACTGCTTACCTCACCAAAGAAAGGTGTGGACTTCTGGACTGCAAACCCCCCTAAACCTCTGCTTATTTCCACAATATGAGTCCTGGCTTTTGGCACTAGTGAATCCTTCCATTTTCCTGATTTCCTCCTCTTAGCCTCCATTGTCTTCATTATTTGTTGCCAGATGGAGTCAATGCAATCCAAAATCACCTTATATCTAGCCTGCCCAATGAATGCATTAAAAGACTCGGAAAGATTATTAGTGACATAATGACACTTACCCTGCCTTCCAAACATACATCTGCTCCATTTCTCCCCCTTAGTAGTAGCTGAGTTTAGGTAGTTATATGCATCAACACTTGCTTCCTTTATTTGTCGCATGTACTCCTCAAAACCTTGCTGTGTAAAGCATCTAGCTGCATTCCAGACTAACCCTTCTAGAAACTTTCCTGGAAATTTCTTTTTGAAATTTTTGTATAAATGTCTTACACATGTTCTGTGCTCACAATTTGGATAATGCAACTTCATAGCCTCTTCAAGACCTTTTTGTCTGTCTGAAATTATAACAAGGCCATGACTATCATCTCCAATGGATTCTCTTAAGTTATTCAGAAACCAGCTCCAACTAGACTCACTCTCAGACTCTACAATAGCAAAAGCAATTGGGAAGAGACCATCATTCCCATCTAAAGCAGTTGCATTCAAAATAGCTCCAAGATATCTGTTCTTAATATGGCACCCATCTAACCCAATTAACGGTCTACAACCATTGACAAATCCAAATGTGCAAGCCTTGAAGGCAACAAAAAACCTGAGAAATCTATGTTCATCATCAGTGACAAACTTAACTCTACTTCCGGGGTTCTTAGTAAGAAGCTCCTCTGCTAAATCTTGGACCCGACCATACAGTTCTTCCCATGAACCATGAATCTGTCTCAATGCCAGCTCCTTTCCTCTCCAAAGCCTATGGTATGGCAGGTTAATATGATACTTGTCCTTGAGTCTTCTGTGCAGCTCTCCAGGGGCAATGTCCCCTTCAACCCTTAACCATGCCTTCACCTTGGCTGCCACCCATTTTTGTGTGGCCATCTTGTTCCCGGCCATGTTATTCCCAGGACATGTATGCTCCCCCCTTATTGTTTTGATTTCAAAAGTTACCCCATCGGGCAACCTAGATGCATGCAATCTCCATTGGCACTTGCTATGGCCACATTCTAGTATAAGCCTTGTTAGATCACTCCTGTAAGTCCTCAAATAGCATTCAGTCTTCACACAATATTGCTGAATTGCTAACTTAAGTGCTTCTCTATTCTGAAATCTGGCACCCACCTCTATGTTAGGGCACTCATCATTAGTTTCTAATATCTCAATGCCATATTTCATGTCTTCATGTACATAGAAAGAATCATCATCCCCATCACTTGATGGGAGACTATGGTAGCTATTTTCAGATTCTACTTCAAAATCAGAGTCTGAATTATCATTCCCATCATCATTTTGTATGTTGCTTTCATCCTGGCTCTCAGCCTCTTCTTGCCTACATGTTTGTTGATTGGGGACACTAGTTCCCTGCACCACATCACCCATGTCACTGTGTTCTGTAGCCTTTTCAACAGTTATAGACTGTACAACTTGTGTGTTTACTGTATACCCACCTGACAGGTACTCTCTGATATCATAGGGAGAATCATCAACATCTAAGTCTACAAAGTCAGCTTGTGATTCAACCTCAGGTTGCTTCTCCTTTTTTTTTCTTCTAGCAGGTAGCTTCCTTGCATTCTTTCCAGGGTCACCTCCTGACTGTGTATGAATGGACAGAGACTCTATTGTGATGACAATCTCTATAGTCCCTTTCGGCTCACAATGATCAAACATCATAAGAACATCTGCATCATTCACAATGGTCTTGTACTTCTTAGGTCTACATTTGGGGACCCTCCACATGATATTCACTATATCATCTTTCTCCCACTTTATCAATGTGCAGATAAGTTGTAACAAGTCATTCAGATTAGCATAATCCCTATATATCGTAAAAGTTTTTTGCTTCATCAGACGGTGACATAGACTAGAAGGATCATTCTTATCAGTCTTCCAATATCCCCCATACTTGACGAGCAAAGTGTAGAGGTCTGCCTCTTCATCCATCCTAATATTACAGAAGAGAAATGTAATACGACAAAAAATACACATGCACTCACAAATTTTCCTAATAAACAAGAAGACATTTAAAAGCTCCGGTGTCCAAGATTATGCAAACATATACAAAAAGACAAGTTAATAGTGAGCCCCACTACCTTGCACATTTAAAAATAGGCATCTGACAATGCAACCAACATTTATTTTCATCACCCCATACTGTGCCCCACATGTGTAGAATCATGAGCTGTATAAATAAGACATTAGAAAACTAACCTGGCCCACAATGTTCACCTTTATGTATGTCTGCAAAGGGTCCTCTGGATTTCACCCTCCCTCCAGAAATGCACAACCTTCCCTCCAGAACTGAACCCACAAAAAATCATGTTTGTTTAGTGCTCTACGGCATTATAAAAAGGGTTTCGCCTTTTACCTGGCAGATAGGAGAGGTGTAGGGGGATTGGGATTGGGAATGGGGATCACGAAGTTTTACCTGGAAGGAACTCTTAAATGCACAACCTTCGCCTCCTGTTGCCTTTTAAACGTTGAGAAGAACGTTGAAGGTGGATTGGGATGGCAGTGTGCTTCGCCTCCTCTTCCCCGAGCCGGACGGCAGTGTCCTTCGCCTCCTTCGCCTCCTCTTCCCCGAACCGGACGACGCTCCAAGCTGGACGGCAGTGTCCTTCCTGGTAAAACCTAGGGTTTTCAGGTGGATTGGGATCGGGGACGGGAGAGCGTTGAAGGTGGGATGGAGGGACAAAGATTCACGAATCGAACCATTCTTCTCATGCGCTGGGGTTTTCAGGTGGTGCAGAGAAGGGGACGGAAGCGGATTGAAGGTGGGAGGGAGGGAGAAGAACAGCGCAGAGTGCCACGGTTTGGTAATTAACCAGGGGTAGTATGGTCAATTACTAAGCCAAGTTAATATTAACCGTAGTTAAACCCATGGCTGATGACGCGCGGTTACTCGGGTGATAAATGAGCATCATTAAAACTAATATAATGATATGTATGATAATACATTTATAAGCGTGGTTTTTATGCAAATTCAAATTTAACAATGGTTACCATGCAAAAAACCCTTATTAGTATTAAAGCTCATAACAAATGTGTATAACATGAATTAATATGTAAAAATACACACTTATCAATAGGTCACCATCGCCACCAATTTGTTGTTGCTGTTGCTGGTGCAGGTTGGTCGCTCGATGACGACCGGTCGCATGTTGCATTTTGGATGGGGGCCCTCCTCTTCCTCTTCGATAAGAAAATGAGAGGGCATTGCGGCGTACACTTGACAAGTGTGACTCTTCTTCGCCAGAAAGAAGAAAGGTAGGAGACATCCCACTGAGCGTGCCACGTTTGTTTTACATGCGCGGGGAGTCACTTCTAGTTTCTTCCTCGCGGCAGGGGGCGCACACTCACCTTTTACGGAAGGCCGAGATAGGTTGACTGGGAACGCGGGGATTCTGGGGGTATTGAGAAGGAGGCAGAGAGAACGATATGAACGCGCTCGAAGAGATGGCGTATGGTTAATCATTCTGGGAGACTGGGATAGGGATGGCTGGGTGGAATGCGGGCGTGCCAGTCGATTTCTCGATAATCACCTAGGGAACCAAGGATTGACCAGGGAAGCGTCACCAGGACGTGGCACGTGGCTCGAGAGATCGGGTGACACGTGAATAGAAGGGGTTCCACGGGTGCGAGTGCGCAGGCGATTATGGGGATTCGTGTACTAGATGTCTTTCCCCACCGGTCGCAAGCAATCAGTGTTTATTTTACATCAGATTGAATCCGAATACCTTTGTTTCTACTGCCAAAGAGAGAGTCAGGGACCCTGGGAGCCACGACGTCGGGAGGGCTTAGTCGGTGCAACAGCGACAGGGCAACAGCAACACAACAGGGATAACTGGGGGCAGAGAGATTGGTTCTGACGAGGAGGGGGATCCACTCCCTGACTCGATCACATGACTTATATGCCATGAAAGGCATTTATATGGGGGCATGAGAGCCCGATTACAATTGCTTGCAAGCCACGGGACAATTCCGTCATTCATGACGGTCCCCAGGTCATTGCATTATTGTGTGGGTAGTTCTATATCTGTACGTGGTATCCGTCATAGGACCTGTGACTCAGCAGGATAGCGCCCGAGGGGCATCGCAATGTATTCCCGAGATGAGATAGTGTCGAGGTCGGGGCAGTAGGGGTACCGTAGGCACCATTGTGCTGGAGAAGTTGAGTGGTCCGGTGCCGCGAGTCCCGATGTAACTGGAGTAGCTGGCAGTCGGGTGCCCGGGGCACCGTTGTGACTGGAGTAGATGGCAATCAGGTGCAGGGGGTACCGTTGTGACAGAAGGAGGCGAGCGCCGGGAGACCTCGATGGTCATGCTCTGGTCCCGGTGTGACTCGCAGTCGGGTGTCGGGGGCACCGTTGTGACTGGAGTAGCTGTAAGTCGGGTGCCGGGGGCACTATTGTGACTGAAGGAGGCGAGCGCCGGGAGACCTCGATGGTCGTGCTCTGGGCCCGGTGTGACTGGCAGTCGGGTGTCGGGGGCACCATTGTGACTGAAGTAGCTGGTAGTCGGGTGCCGGGGCACCGTTGTGACTGAAGGAGGTGAGCGTCGGGAGACCTCGATGGTCGTGCTCTGGGCCCGGTGTGAATGGCAGTCGGGTGCTGGGGGCACCGTTGTGACTGGAGTAGCTGACAGTCGGGTGCTGGGGGCACCGTTGTGACTGAAGGAGGTGAGCACCGGGAGACCTCGATGGTCGTGATCGAGGCCCGGTGTGACTGGCAGTTGGGCACCGGAGGCACCGTTGTGACTGGAGTCGTTGGCAGTCGGGTGCCGGGGGCACCGTTGTGACTAAAGGAAGCGAGCGCCGGGAGACCTCGATGGTCATGCTCTGGGCCCTGTGTGACTGGCAGTCGGGTGCCGGGGGCACCATTGTGACTGGAGTAGCTGGCAGTCTGGTGCCGGGGGCACTATTGTGACTGAAGGAGGCGAGCGCCGGGAGACCTCGATGGTCGTGCTCGGGGCCCGATGTGACTGGCAGTCGGGTGCCGGAGGCACTGTTGTGACTGGAGTCGTTGGCAGTCGGGTGTCGGGGACACCGTTGTGACTGGAGTCGTTGGCAGTCGGGTGCCGGGGGCACCGTTGTGACTGAAGGATGCGAACGTCAGAAGACCTAGATGGTCGTGCTCTAGGCCCAGTGTGACTGGCAGTCGAGTGCCGGGGAAACCGTTGTGACTGGAGTAGCTGGCAGTTGGGTGCCGGGGGCACCGTTGTGACTGAAGGAGGCGAGCGTCGGGAGACCTCAATGGTCGTGCTCGGGGCCCGGTGTGACTGGCAGTCGGGTGTCGGAGGCACCGTTGTGACTAGAGTAGTTGAGTGATCGGATGACGCGGGCCCCGTTGTGACTGGAGTAGCTGGCAGCCGGGTGCCAGGGGCACCATTGTGACTGAAGAAACTGGGCGCCGTGAAGAGGCTGAGACCCGAGTACTAGTGCACATGTTCAACTAGTTTCATGCTGTATGAGAGCCACGTGGGCTTACAAATGGGCCGATGGGGCCGAAGTACAATGGGCGGAAGCCGCAGGATAATTTCGACACGCAGGTCGGTCCCCGGGTCAATGCGTAACAAGGCGGATATCCGCGTGTTTTACAGGGTCTCTTCATAAGGAGATCAAGGTAAGCCCGACTACCTAGGTGGCAGGGGCGATCATGGGATAACGCCTGATGGAGGTTGGACGCGGCTCAAGGTGAGCAGTCGGGTCCGGGCCTCGGAAGGTGAATGTCATCATGCTGGGGAGTTGAGGCCGGCCCCAGGAACATTATTTTCGTGCCAGGGTCCAGGAAACTCGAGTCATCAGTCAAAGCAGTCGGTGGCCTGCTCGGGGCGAGCAGTAGGCACACGGTTCCGTGTCAAAAGTAGGTGCGACATCATGGTGTATGCGTAACCACCGTGGGTTGACGCGGGCGGACCTGGGATGCAGGTGTGTTCGCCGCTGTCATAATGCCTTATACGCGACGGGCATGGACATGTGTGCGATGGCTAGATGCCATGTGAGGGCAGTGCGTGTGACATACCCTTGGTGTGTATAAGCTGATCAACAAGCCAACCACGCGCGCACTTAGCTCCTCGCGTCCTCGACCCTTGTTGGGTGCCTGTGGAGGAACTCCGACGGTGCAGCAGTTAGATCATAGGTTCTTGCATTGCATGCCTTCCTTTGAGCTCCCTAGGGGGGGCATTTATAGGGAATGTGAAGGGGTGGAAGGGGTTTACCCGGACTAGGTTGAGGGATGAGGCTGGTCCGGGTAAACCCTTGGGAAAGTGTTACGGAGTGGAGTCGGAAGGGTTTAGGCGGACCAGCCCAAGGGGCTTGTCTGGTCCGCCTAAACTCCTCCCGGAGGGGTTTTTTCTTCATAAAAAATCTTTTTTTTTGGTTTTGGGAGGGGTTTAGGCGGACCATACTGGGCCTCTAGTCTGGTCCGCCTAAACCCTTGGGTTTAGGCGGACTGGGCATGGGGCTGGGGCTTTTTTCAATAAAAAAACCTTTTTTAATGGTTTAATGGGGTTTAGGCGGACCAGCCTTGGGGGTGAGGCTGGTCCGCCTAAACCCCTCCCCCAGGGGGTTTACGCGGGTTTGACTAGGGGTTTGACTGAGGGTTTGATTGGGGGTTTGACTGGGGTTTGATTGAGGGTTTGATTGAGGGTTTAACCTGGGGGTTTGATTGAGGGTTTGACTGGTGTTTGACTGGTGATTTGATTGGGGTTTGATTGAGGGTTTGACTTGGGGTTTGACTGAGGGTTTGACCTGTTATAAATAGAGATTTTCTTCCGGGGGCTCCTCCCCCGGAAACCACCGCAATGGGCGCTGCCCCCTTGACCTCCGTGACCTGACCACGCAGGTCGATTAGCGTGCGAGGGTGCACGATGGTGATGCATGGCGCGATGGGTCGCTGGGAGTCCCGAGTTGGGCTCTGGCTTGCTGTAGAGTGGTTGGAGCATATGCGCCCACCAGGTGCTCGGGGAAATTCCCGACACGCGTGCGTGGGCCGTATACGGGTGCTGTGAGATCCTGAAGCTTGTGGTTGGCCCAGATGGGTCTTCCTTTGACTTCAGAGGGCTGGAGGGAGGCGACTCGAGGGTAGACCCCGGCCTCGTTGCTGGGTGCCACATGGCGTGCCTTGTAGTTCGGGTGCCCCCAGGTTGGCTTGGGTAGCTGTGTTGAATGCGTGTAAACCCGCAAACTGGGTGATCGGGGGTGGGCCCCATCGATTGTCGATGTTGCCATGGGTCACGGCTAGCTGGTTAGGACCCTTGGTTGGGCCCGATAATTGGGACATCGACATGACTATGCCGTTTGTCGGGTGGTCGGGGTGACCCTCGCTCCCTGGTGATGAGTCGTATGAAGCGGCAGGCTGTTCTGAGTCCCGAGTTAACCCGGTCATTGAAGCGTCGGCGGTGTGATACCGTATGCAAGGTGTCCGGGGATGATCCCCCAATCTTCACAGAGTGCCGTAACGTATGGCAGGTTGTGCCAAATCCAGAAAATGACTCGGTTGTCGAGAAACTTGCTGGCATAGTGTTGTTTGCTAGAGGCAGATCTCCGGTTGTTATGTTACGCCGCTTGACCTAACGAAGTGTCTCAATTTTTGGGCTCAACTCGACTGGTAGAGCAGCTTTGGCGATGTGCCATTTTACTCTATTTAGGGGGTATTTCCCTATGCTTAATCCTTGATTAATTCAAGAAAATAAGCCGGTGCCAACAGACGCCGAGCTGGTTGTACTCTAAAAACCTAATGGACTAGAAAGCACTTGCGTTATCGGCATTTTCTGCACTCTGGACAGATAGTGGCCCTCTAGAGACCGCCACCTTCAGGTAGCGGCCTGACCATGACCGCCTTCTCCCAGAGATTTCACTAGGTCTACCCCTTCCGTCTCTAGCGTCGACTCTACTTAAGAACAGTCCTTGCATGACCGCTACAGTCAATAAACAGTCTTCCCTTGACCGCCTTTTAAATAAAACGGTCCTGACATGACCGTTTTCTATCTAATTAATATCTAACCCTAGGTTTGACCCAAGGGTTGATTTTATTCTGTTCTTAGATTGTCTATAGATTATCTAGAACCCAAACCTTATTCAATAAATTATTAATGAATTATGGAAAGTAATGAATATACCGTTATGCTGTCGAATTCCTTCCGTAGCATGACCTTGTTCTTAATTCATCCTTGAATTCTCATGTTCATAATTGGTGCATTCTTACCTTGGTATTGTTATTATGAACTTATTGTTTGAATTGTATATTATTGGCTGAAACTTTATTATTTCTTGTGAAAGTAGCTTGATTTATAATGTGAAGATGCAAGAGCGGGCACAGACAGTGTCCAAGAGCTCGATGCTAGCCCCCTCGGCGGATGGCCGGAAACATACTGTAAACCATGGGATATAATAAACACTGGCGTCGCATTGCGCCGGAAGCACTTTTTTTTTATAGATTGGTGAAATCCACGAGGCCATTACATGCTTGCTAGTACATTCTTGTTACATGACTTTCTAGTGCATAGTCTTTATGGTTATGAAAAGTACATTCTCGTTATATGGTAGTACATTCTTGTTACATGAAAGGTCACATTACATTCTTGCTTGATCATGCTCTCACTCTACATGAAATCTCACATCTCTATAGTCTATACCTTGTTACTTGTGTCATTACCTTGGTTTTATCGCACATTTTATCGTATTTTATTTATCTCACCTTCTAGCTAAATTGGTAATTACTTAAATTTACCTTCATATTGATGCGAAGATACCTACTGGACAAGTGTGCTCATTCCCTACTTTTCCAATCTTTTCATAAAATTCTAGCGGGGATTCGGACTACTCAAGTGACGAGTCCGAGAGCGATTAAAGATCGAGTGAAGACGTAGACATGAGTCCATATGATTAGTCATGAGTCAATTATGTAATTTTCTCTTTTATTGAGTCTAGTGAAAAGTGTCAAGTGTCGATGTAACCCATTAATTATTATTATTATTTAATAAAGTGAAATTTTGAGTATATTACCTTGTGTTCACTCTTCTTATGTGTGAATGTTAGCGCTCTGATTTGTCTTGCTAGTGTGAGGCTTATCATGCCGGCTGTTCACATTCCCGAACTACTTCCGCTGCATATCTCGGGTCGTGACAGTTAAGTTGGTATCAGATCCTAGGCATATGTAAGTCCTAGGGAAAAGTCATGTCATAGGCTAAGTCTAAGATTTAAGGACCCATACCTATGAATTAGGGAAAAAATTCGAAGCTTGTGAGAATTGGGTAGAGCTCGGGATGAGATAGTTATTTAGAAATATATCTTTAGGTAAATCATCCTAAATTCCAAGGAAATAACTATGTGTTTATTTTTTCAGACACCTTATTCTTACAATGGCCGCGAACCGTGCTAATTGGGAAGCAATGCAACAGACTGTTGCGGGTCTTACCCAGGCCCTCCCAACTGTGGCCCAAGTTGGCGCAAGGGCTGACGCGGGTGATTTACATAGGAACTTCCGAAGTATGAACCCTCCGCGGTTTTCTGGATCCTCAAATCTCGACGAAGCTGAGAATTGGATCGATGAGATGAACCGGATATTTGAAGTCATGCAATGCTCCGACCAAGAGAAGGTCCATCTCGCCCCATTCCAACTAAACAAAGATGCACGTACTTGGTGGAATGCCACTTCGGCACATCTTCAAAACACACAACTGACTGTTGGCATTAAAAATATACTCGATGGCGGTCAAGCCTCAAAGACAAATGATGCGGCCTACCGAAGCAGAGAAGCCGAAGGAGACCAACACATTGAAGCCTTCTCAAGCTGCCAGGGCCTCAGGTCGCCCATTATGAATGCCAGGGACTTCACCTGATGAGGATCGAGAAGAATACACCACAAGTGGGCATTATTCATCGTCCGATCAAGGATGAGCATGCCCTCGTCATCCAACCAAGGACGAGAACATATCCGTCGTCCAACCAAGGACGAGGATGTACCCGTCGTCTGATTAAGGACGAGCACGCCCTCATCATCCGACCAAGGACGAGAACATATCCGTCGTTCGATCAAGGATGAGGATGTACCTGCCATCCGACCAAGGACATAGGTACACTTGGCGGCACGCCGCCCGAATGAAAGATCCTCCCCAGGTGAGAGAACGCCCTCGGCCCCTAAAAATAGAGGACCGAAGGCTCCGTTAGTAGAAAACCATGATTACCCGGCACGGGTACGGCTTGTCAACATATTGGGCCCATCAGTGGCCAGATGATCGCCCAGTCGAGGCGGAAGCACCCCGAGCAGTATACCACTCCCCGTGGAAGCTACCAATGTAAGCCGAGTCGAGCCAGCAGCGCGAACCATTGTGATGTGACACCACCTATGGACCTATTTTGCAAGCATTCAAGTTTGAGCAGCGGACTCACACTAGCGAGCTCACCCGTATGGCGCACACTAGTGCCCGATGGCGACTAGGCGATGTTGGAGAGGGTCCGAGGCGGGACCTTGAGGCTCCAATGGTTGGCTAGCTTGGGGAGAACCCCAAATGGGCCTAGGATGCCCAAATCATGGGCGGCCAACACACCAAGGGTGTGGGTTAAGTGGATGCTCTCACAACTCGCCCGCGGTGGTCACTCAATTTGGGTAGCAATTTAAAATCGGACACTCTCTTACCGCCGACGGAGTAACTATAGCAATACTAAGCTAAGCAAGTCCATTACAGCAATGAGAGATGTTCAGGAGCTCACCTAGCCGGTGTGAAGACGCCGACTCCGGCCGGAGACGGGGGCGAGCGGGGAGGCGAGGGTATGCACCCGCACACCGCGTCGGTGTCGCTTCAACCTGAAATGGAAAGATTACACCACTACACCTCTCGCAGGAGGGGTGATCTTAGGGTGGGGATTAATCTTATTACATCCAATACTACCTCCACGCAGGGAGGGGCCTTCAGCCGGCCAAGCGGGGTGGGGACTTATGCTAAGTAAACCCGATTTGCCGATCCCCGCCGGTTCTGCCAACCTTCAGAATTGTTAGACAGGGGGCCGGTGATGTCACTGCCACAAATTTCACAGAGCTCAGATCTTGACGAAACCTATGCCAAAAGTTTCCCAACGGACAGAGGATGATGCTTGAATTTTTTGGGAAGCTCTGGACCTCGGGGCTGATCGGACCAGCGACTGGAGCAGGACTGCAAAACTCTGCTTCGGACTGATGCAGAACTGATGCAGTGGATTGCAGAAGGCGCTGCGGTCGCTCCCGAACTTCAAATTGAACGAAACTGGTGGTGACGTGATCGTGGTCGGAGTAGCTTCAAGCAGAAGTTGACGGGGCCACAATCCGAGGTCAGAGATGAGAATGGTGGCCAGATAAATGAGGACAGGTCAAACCTGAGTCTACTGGTGGCAGACTGCACACTCCGACGAAATAATTCAGAACAAATAGGTCGGGTAGGCAATTGGTGTCGTTCTTTCTGCTACTGATGGAGGACTAGATGAAGAAGAATTTTGTAGAAGGATGTGTGCTCGAATTCCTCCAAGGTTGACCGCAGAACAGCTTCCAAGATCGCTCTGGTCTTTAGTCTGGGACAGATTGCGCAGTCGTTGAAGATGACGCTCCTCCGGACAGCTCCGAACTCGGAAGCCGGCGAGACCACCACCGTTGGAAAGCTATCTCGATGACGATTCCAGCAATGTAGGCCTTGCCACATGAATTGTTGAGAGACGGTCGTGGCTGCCTCTGCAAGTCGCTGCAACTCTGCTGCCTGAAACAGAGGCTGAATGAGAAGAAGATGAGGGGGTGGGGAAGGGGATGGCCAAGAGAGTAAGAGGTGGAGGGTGAACTTGGCTGGTATGGGGAAGGGGGGCTACGACTTTGGGTGGTTTGGGAGGTGGGGAGATGGAAGGGCACTGCCCTAGGGAGAGGGAAATTTGAATTTGGGCTTAGGGAAGAGCCCCTTCAACGTTGGGGAGAGGAAGGGGTGCTTAGGAAGTGGTGTTGGGTAGTTGGGGGTTGGGAGGTGGGGTGTGGATTGGAGGATGCCACCTTGGGTTGGGGGGGAGTTAAATGGGTGTATGGGGAAGGGGAGAGGTCTTAATGAGGGGTGAATGGGGAGGAGAGAGAAAATTCCGAAAATTGGGGTGGAGGGAGAGAGAGAGAGGGGGGGGGACCCCTTAGAGTGAGAGAGAGTGAGAGAGAGAGAGATCTAGTGGGATTTGGAAGTGGATTTTAATTTTCATTCAATTGTTCATTACTTCAAAATGAGGGGAATGGGGTCCTATATATAGGCAACCCACATTTCTACAAAAGTCCCTGACATTTGACTCAATGACAAATAACCGAAGGGATAGGGGTGCCCTTGGGCCAAGCCCAATGAATTGGGCCCACTAGCCTAACAAACCAACCTAATGACACAATACTTAGGGAAATGACTCACTAACCTAGGTACATGACTCAAATAAAGGGAAAATTACATGATATTGACTCAAATAAAATGTGAAGATTACATGACTGGAGTCAAAAATACATGACTAACATAATGGCGCTTGTCGACGAACAATCCGAGTCCGGAGAAAATGTGGAGGGGCAAGGGATGCCCTCATCATACCCCCGGGGTGGGGAAAACTCGACCCCGTCGAGTATGGGTCCACCAGGGAAGTAGTACATCGAACTGCGGATCTGGGTGATCCACGATCTCCATACTCAACCCGTGACCATAGTCGGGGAACGGCGCTTCAGCTCGACAAAGTGGCTTGGTCATACCCTCATGCTGGCGATGGGATCTTGCTTGCCTAGTATTGCCGCTGTGTGCTCACGTCGGGCTCTCAGGCTATTTGTGGTGGCACTCCGAGGGTGTCTCTCACAAGGGTAGGTGTAAGTTCGAGGCACTCACTAGGATCCACCGTGGTGCCCTTAGAGCGTACTGGATCCGCCACATGAGAAATGGGGAGAATCTCAAAACCCTTTTGAAAGTTCAACCCATAAGCTTGGTTGCTAAAGCCACTCGGAACTTGGCAAGGTCCAAGTCCTCGTGCCCTCAGATTGGAGGTGACCCTAAAGTAGAGCCACTCCAAAGCCATCATCGCCAAGTTGTCAACTTGGAACTCAAAGTGGTGCTTAGGAGTTTGTGCTCGTTTCTTGTGAATCCCACCGCTTCTTGCTTGATACTTGCTTGAATGCATATGCCATGTACTATGGTGCGGTGTGAGTTGACAATGTATGGTATGCAAAGGGGGTCCAGGACAACCACATATAGACCTATCATGCATTGATGTTATGAAGACTTTGAAGGATTTGGGAGGACCGGGACATCCATAGGTGTCCCTCTTGTGAGTGAGTGTGATGAATGTTGGAGGACCCGGACATCCATGAATGCTCCTAACATGCTTGAGATTTATGATGAATGATGGTGGACCATTACAACCAAATATTGACCACTCATATTTTCTTCTTGACATGTGGGTGATATGGATGAATATACCCGACGGACTAATCATGCCAAGCGGTGTGATGTGCCAAGACATATGAATTCCTTTCCCAAAGATGACTTCCTCATGTGGGATGGTGGGGTGGTCTTTGAGCTTCCACTCAAAAGGGTCGAAGGGATCTAGGTAGGTGGATATAGGGTGGGGCACCTTCTTGATCTCTAGGTGGGTGTTGCCTAAGGTCATGATTCCTATGGTGTAACCTGGGTCATGGATGAGGTGGGCTTGGCCCAACATGGTGGGTGGGGGTAGGAAAGGGTGGGTGGTGAATAAGGTGAGTGGGTTACATGGAGATCTAGGCTGCCATAGAAAAGGGTTAAAGAGATCATTGTAAGGGTCACCTTGGTAGGGGTACTCTATGCTCTCAAGGTCCTCGAATGGTGAGTCCTCCTCCTCAATAATTGGGCTAAAGTTGCTAATGGCTTGGCCGATCAAAGCACTTGGGATCTCTATGGTTGGGGAGTGGAATAGGATAGGTTCTTCCTCCATGAGAAGAAGGAGGATGATCTCACTAGTAACTTGGCCATTAGTGTAGATGGAAGTGATGGAGCCAATGGTGGGATATGCTAGGCTAATGGTGTTAGTTTCGGACGGTCTCATGGCTAGCATATTGGTCAAGTGAATTTGCCAATGTAGGTAGTTCACTAAGTCTCCCAAATCTTCCACACAATAGGAAGTTTGATAAGTGACATGTGACTGAATGGGAATGATTTGGGATTGATATCCCATGGGTAGGTGGCATGGTTGTGAACTAGGAATGGTGAAACCTTTCTTGAGCCATTGGAGTATGGACTTACCTATGGTGAGGTTGGGTGTCTCTAGAGGAGCTAGGCTAGAGGTGTGTGAGTTGTTTGGCCTTTGGATTTCCTCTATGTTGGGAGGTGGATCCGGATGGGCATCCTTCTCCACTTGGGTGGGTGTGTGGGTTGCAACTTCTATTGCTAATGGAGTAGGGGGATCTATGGGGGGTGGTTTGGTGATAGCTAGCGTATGACACACCCGGGGTGGTGAACAAGCATGGGCTTGGGTTGGGATAGGAAGGGGAAGTAGAGGAGGCCTAGGTTGGGGAAAGATTGGTGTAGGAAGCGGGAGGTGGGTTGGGTGAGGGATTTTGGGTTGATTTGTTTTGGGAGATGTGTCCCTTTTTGGGGATGATGGTGGGTTTGTGGTGGTGGTCAAGGGGGCTTGTGGGGTATGGGTTTGGTGAGGGGTTTTGGGTTTGGGGGTGGTGGCCATTATGGGCCTCGGTGGATGGGTGGACACGGGGTCCAATTGGGTTTGTGGACATATGGTTGTGGTGGGAGTTTGTAGGTAGGGTGCTGGTGTGGTGGTTGGGGTAGGATAGGTGGGAAGTGATGTGGAATGGGGAATTAGGGTCATGGGTTGGCTAGGTGGGGATGAAGGAGTTGAAGTGCTCCTTAGGTCTTGGTGATTTGAGTATGAGGGGGAAACATATCTAGCCCTAAGTTGCTCCTTCATGTCCTTCCAAGTGGTGATGATAGTTTCCCTTCTAAGTACCTTTAGCCCGACAATTTGCATCCAATAAGTTTCTGCCCGTTTGGTAAGTTGCATTTTGGCAACCAATGCCTTTTCATCCTCGGACATATGATACCAAGTGAAGTATTGGTCCATTGTAGCTTCCCAATCTAAATATTCTCTAGGAGAGGTTCCATCAAAGGTGGGAAGTGGGAAAGGGACCATCCTATCGTCCGTCCTTGGGGCGGGCATATTTTCTCCAAGTTGGTTGAGTCGGCCCGATATGTTATCAAGCCGCTCATTGGCATAGGTCAAGGCTTTCATGAAGTAGTTGACATGGCCAGGGAAGTTATGGGTGTTAGTGGTAGGCATCTCTTGGTGGCTTGGACTTATGGAGTGGGCCGATTGGTAAGGTCGATATGAGGTGGCCATACTAGGGGACAAGAGTGATGCACTTGAAGACTCTAAATGCATAGACATGCCCTAGGACCAACTTGATAGAGACAAGTTGTGAACTTTCTCTGATACCACTTGATGTGACACCACCTATGGACCTATTTTGCAAGCATTAAAGTTTGAGCAGCGGACTCACACTAGCGAGCTCACCCGTATGGCGCACACTAGTGCCCGATGGCGACTAGGCGATGTTGGAGAGGGTCCGAGATGGGACCTTGAGGCTCCAATGGTTAGATAGCTTGGGGAGAATTCCAAATGGGCCTAGGATGCCCAAATCATGGGCGGCCAACACACCAAGGGTGTGGGTTAAGTGGATGCTCTCACAACTCACCCGCGGTGGTCACTCAATTTGGGTAGCAATTTAAAATCGGACACTCTCTTACCACCGACGGAGTAACTATAGCAATACTAAGCTAAGCAAGTCCATTACAGCAATGAGAGATGTTCAGGAGCTCACCTAACCGGCGTGAAGACGCCAACTCCAGCCGGAGACGGGGGCGAGCGGGGAGGCGAGGGTATGCACCCGCACGCCGCGTCGGTGTCGCTTCAACCTGAAATGGAAAGATTACACCACTACACCTCTCGCAGGAGGGGTGATCTTGGGGTGGGGATTAATCTTATTACATCCAATACTACCTCCACGCAGGGAGGGGCCTTCAGCCGGCCAAGCGGGGTGGGGACTTATGCTAAGGAAACCCGATTTACCGATCCCCGCCGGTTCTGCCAACCTTCAGAATTGTTGGACAGGGGGCCGGTGATGTCACTGCCACAAATTCCACAGAGCTCAGATCTTGACGAAACCTGTGCCAAAAGTTTCCCAACTGACAGAGGATGATGCCTGAATTTTTTGATAAGCTCTGGACCTCGGGGCTGATCGGACCAGCGACTGGAGCAGGACAGCAACACTCTGCTTTGGACTGATGCAGAACTGATGCAGTGGATTGTAGAAGGCGCTGCGGTCGCTCCCGAACTTCAAATTGAACGAAACTGGCGGTGACGCGATCGTGGTCGGAGTAGCTTCGAGCAGAAGTTGACGGGTCCACAATCTGAGGTCGGAGATGAGGATGGTGGCCAGATAAATGAGGACAGGTCAAACCTGAGTCCACTGGTAGCAGACTGCACACTCCGATGAAATAATTCAGAACAAATATCTCGGGTAGGCGATTGGTGTCGTTCTTTCTGCTACTGATGGAGGACTAGACGAAAAAGAATTTTGTAGAAGGAAGTGTGCTCAAATTCCTCCAAGGTTGACCGCAGAACAGCTTCCAAGATCGCTCTGGTCTTCAGTCTGGGACAGATTGCGCAGTCGTTGAAGATGAGGCTCCTCCGGACAGCTCCAAACTCAGAAGCTGGCGAGACCACCACCGTTGGAAAGCTATCTCGATGACGGTTCCAGAAATGTAGGCCTTGCCACCTGAATCTTTGAGAGACGGTCGTGGCTGCCTCTGCAAGTCGCTGTAACTCTGCTGCCTGAAACAGAGGCTGAATGAGAAGAAGATGAGGGGGTGGGGAAGGGGATGGCCAAGAGAGTAAGAGGTGGAGGGTGAACTTAGCTGGTATGGGGAAGGGGGGCTGTGACTTTGGGTGGTTTGGGAGGTGGGGATATGGAAGGGCACTGCCCTAGGGAGAGGGAAATTTGAATTTAGGCTTAGGGAAGAGCCCCTTCAACCTTGGGGAGAGGAAGGGGTGCTTAGGAAGTGGTGTTGGGTAGTTGGGGGTTGGGAGGTGGGGTGTGGATTGGAGGATGCCACCTTGGGTTGGGGGGGAGTTAAATGGGTGTATGGGGAAGGGGAGAGGTCTTAATGAGGGGTGAATGGGGAGGAGAGAGAAAATTCTGAAAATTGGGGTGGAGGGAGAGAGAGAGAGAGAGGGGGGACCCCTTAGAGAGAGAGAGAGAGAGTGAGAGAGAGAGAGATCTAGTGGGATTTGGAAGTGGATTTCAATTTTCATTCAATTGTTCATTACTTCAAAATGAGGGGAATGGGGTCCTATATATAGGCAACCCACATTTCTACAAAAGTCCCTGACATTTGACTCAATGACAAATAACCGAAGGGATAGGGGTGCCCTTGGGCCAAACCCAATGAATTGGGCCCACTAGCCTAACAAACCAACCTAATGACACAATACTTAGGAAAATGACTCACTAACCTAGGTACATGACTCAAATAAAGGGAAAATTACATGATATTGACTCAAATAAAATGTGAAGATTACATGACTAGACTCAAAAATACATGACTAACATAATGGCGCTTGTCGACGAACAATCCGAGTCCGGAGAAAATGTGGAGGGGCAAGGGATGCCCTCATCACATTGTGCCGAGAGCCATGTCAGCGAAAAACCCGCATGTCCGAGCTAAAGGTGCACGAGTTTCAAAAGCAGCCGTTCGGCGGCTCGGAAGCTTCATCAATATCTCCCCTTATGCTTTGGCAAGACCACGGAGAGATGAAGAATCACAACGACTCTCGGGGTCAGTTCGGGGCTCGCTGTCGAACCCGTATCAAGTTAACGTGACGAAGTGGCTCGAATCCGGCACGCCCCTCCTAAATCGACGCGCCCTCTTTGCCTTTGACAGCCTCCTAATCCGACGCGCCCTGCTCAGCTCGAATCTGGCGTGCATAGAAGGCCTTAAACCGGCACGCTCAACCCCACGCCGGATTAAGCTCGCTCGAGGGGTTGCCTATATCAAGGCCTTATATTCGAGAAGAGGGGGAGGTAGCAGAAAGATACACAATATAGAGGGAAACCCAGAGAGATAGAAGAGCCGGAGTGGTACCCCTCTCGTATGTCCATCCGAAGCAACCCATCACCGGAGAAGAAGACCCTGTCCACGGCGCTATGTTTCTGCAGGTGGGTTCCGGCGATCTTCCGTCTGAGCCGTTCCTGCTCCTGCCATTTTATGTAAACCCTACGATGTATGAGATCGGGGGGGAGGGCGATGATATGAGCCCCCCCCTCTCCTTTTTTTTCATTTTTTTCTGCTTTTCTTTCACGGTTTGGATTCATCCCTTCCGTCTGCCCTCTCTCTGCAACCAGGGCTTCGTCCCTACTTCCCTAGTTATTGGTCGGTCTTGAGGGACAACGCCGAACCGTAGCCGCTTGTGATGTCTTCTGTAATGCTGCCCCTTGTGGTCGAATGAATGAATGGACGCATTTCTTGGGGTTTACTTCCCCCGTCTGATTACATTTTTGTTCATCGCTATCCCGTGTATGAGCTTCCGTTTCCCTTCACCGCCGAATATGCCTCATTGCTTCTTGAGGCAAGATCAACTATCCCCTCCCCGGGGTTCTTTCTGCCATATAAATAGTGTCGAATGATTCGGTACACCTAGGTGTTCTCTCCCGGTCGGAGGGATGCATATCAGTGCATTACCCTCCGCCCTCGGAGTTGACTCCCCAATGCATCCCTGCTTATGGTTCAGGGCTAGGAGAATGGACATCTCTGCAGTTCCTGTGTTGTATTCGTGTGTATTGCATATGCTATCGAGCTATTCGACCGTTTGCCTCTCCCCCTCCAGGATCTCAGTCTACTGGCTGACCTTCTGGTCTGAAATCCGGTTTGCTGGCTTCCCTCTTAGCCTGTCTCTTCGATGCATATGTATGTATATGATCATCTGCTATCCATTCCCCAATCAAAGGTATTCCGGCTATAATGGCCTTCAGTGATTCATCCTCTCGAAGAATTCACTGCCCGGGGAGGGGAACATCCCCCATCATCCTCAGTCACTGTCGAGCCATGGGGTCATACCTTCTAATGATATGAACCCTGTGACTCATGAAGTGGACATCGACAGGGCTTTAGCCTGACATTAAATCCACCATCTCTTGGGAGTGGTGGTGGCTGTGGGAAGGCAACCTCTCGTAGGCTAGCCCTCGAGGTGCCTTCTCGTCTCAGTCGTCCCTTAACGATTCCGACTCGTGCAGATGGATACCCCTAGCAGGCTAGTCCTCGGGGTCTTTTCTCTCTATCGAAGTCTACCGGTCACCGCTTGGCATTCCCAGCTTTAAGGAGAGTACCCTAATCTTGTGGGACTGTCTCCACTTCGCCCCTGTAACCCTCCGATCATGGGGAGGTGCTGCCAAAATTTTGACTGATGACTTGGCCTGATTTGCAATTGATATGCACTAGTAAGTTCACTGACGACTATGCTCTAGTAGGAACCTCGCATAAGTCTAGTCTTGTCTTAATGACAGGGTATCTGGGACCCCAATAAGTCTTCTAACCTTTTAAAATAACACCAAAGTCCTAAGAAACCTGCCTGAAGTTTCATTAGAACTTAAATAGGCCAAAAATCCCCTAATCCGGTGCGGCCCTAATCCGGCGCGCCATTTTCCGACGCCCCCCCCCCCCCCCCGCGCCATTTTAACCCGAGACTCATTTTTCAATTGGTCCCCTTTGGCCTCCATCTGGCGCGCCCAGGGCGCGCCGTTTTAGTTCCCAACTTGTTACCGCGCCGTTTTAGCCTTCAGTTGGCACCGCGCCACTTTAACCTCAACTAGCTATCGCGCCGTATTAGCTCTAATTAGCTACCGCGCCGTTTTAGGCTTAACACATCTATATACGCATCAACCTCATGTGCATTTGATTGTTTGTGTGTCAGCCCTTAGTGCTTAATGCTATAGCCTTAACTGATTTAATAAACTTATCTAAATAAAGGAGTAAAAGGAGTTTTGACACCTTCTATTATATCGAATATCCATCTCGAAAACATGAGCATGCATTTGCATCGGCATACATTGCCACCCAAACAACCATAATAACACCTCTAATCACATGAATAAACCAATTAACAAATCCGTTGCATTTTGCACGACCGGTCAACCAAATGACCGCACCTCACAGCATCCAACTAGTGCATTCAGTCAATATTTCTTATGCCTTCGCATCATCCCCCAAGACATCCTCTCTTGACAATTAATCAAGGGTTGTCCTCTTTCTTAGAGGACGTAATTAACGTCATAACCTTTATGGTATGACGGACTCCGAGTCCCGACATGAACATCATAATCGACTGACCAAGTCAGATTGAGCGCACAATAAACTTGTCACACATGTGACTGACATGCCCTACGTGAATATGCCCCTAACAAAAAGATCTCTCCCACAAGTCTGGCTTGCCCGGTGGGACTTGAGTCTCCCTTCATCTCTTTCCCAAGAGGGGATGCCTTCGGGGGCTTCCCCCAAGAATACTGACAGTTGGTCTATTTATCTCAGGTGGACGATGACGTCATCGGGACTCACCACTGTTGACTTCGGCCCCGCGATCGTCACCAGTCATGCTGAACACGGGTACCTGGCGGTGCCCACTATCTTCGGGTCCTTCCCACCAGCCGTGGGCTTCCCCAACTTCTTGGGGTAAGCTTTTGTCGACATACTGCAAGTGGAATCCTCGGAGCCTATAGATGAGAAGGCTGCGGAGAAGGTCGAGGCCCCGGAGGCTCGACGCTGTGCTGGCTCACTCACGAGCCTAATTCAAGTCGCCAACTGCATGGTGCAACATATCGCTCACCGGGCCCGCCCCGTCCCTGCCAAGAATTTTGGGAAGCGCCGACATCGGAACCCCCGGATGAAGGTTGTTGCTGCTGTGACTAGACGTCTCTCCATGTCCGACAAGTCTATGCTGATCGGAGGAGTTCGTGTCTTTTTGGATGGGCGCAAAGCTCGAGTAAGCCCAGATCGGGTGATCCCCGCAGTGCCTGTCTACAACTCTTATCAGGCTCTCTCCGGAAGGAGATCCGAGGAGGAAGAACCCAGCCACCATGGCCGAAGAAAGTTGGCTCCCGAGCCAAGGAGATTCAAGCAGGTTTGGGTCCCCAAGAAGGTCCAGCCTACCTACCAAGATGCACTAGTCCAGCATCGCTCTGGATTTACTGGAGCAGAGGAGAATGAGAAGAGGGGCCCTACCCCAAGAAAGGAAGAAATGGTCGTGGATCCTCCGCACCGTGGAAGCTTTGGGGCCTACGCCCGACAGGCCAACATCCCCGCTGTGGGAAGAAGATTCCAACAAACTACCGAAAGAGCCCAGCTTGCTTACATCCCTCCAATGGGTGGTCGACAACTATCCCAGACCCTACATCCGGGCCGAGGGCAAGAAGAGATGACCAATATGGTCAGGAGCTATTTTAGGGGACTAGGCAACCCCTCTTTGGGCCAACAACGGCTATTACAAGCAGCCGTGGCTGAAGAAGATCACTGCTCATCAATGGCATTGGAAGAAGAAGAAGAAAGAAGAATGACATCATCGGTCGATGACAACGGGTATGAAGACGGCTTGGATATTCAAGCCGACGAAGCTACTCCCTACCGAGGGGAAAGAAGAAGAGTCTCTGTATTTGAAAGTCTCACCTTCCCAGAGAATGCAAAAAGGAGGGTTCACAGATAGAGAAGAAGGATGCAGATCCTCACCTGCAACATGGCTGGGGTGTCTGGCCACTATGGAAGATTGCCTGAGGAGCCTCAGGAGCTGGCCCGGTGAGCCGGGAGGCCGGGGCCGAGTACTCGAAGGGCGGAAGCCGCAAAAGAAAAGTTGGCAGCAACCAAGGGAAAGCAAACCCTGGCCCACCTCCAACGACATGATAAACCCATTATTCTCACCGCAAATGTGGTGACGACAGAAGAAGAAGAAGAAGTCTTGCTCGACATCCTACCTGAGGGTGCACCTGGTGAGAAGATAGAAGCTATCCACAGCACTGCAGCTATGGATCCGACCGTACTAATGATACCCCAAAGGTACCGCCAGGAGATAGAGCTGTTGAAGAAGCAATTGATGGAGAAGACAGGGTAGTCTTGTGCCTCCAAGTAGCCTGATATGCAGGCCGAGTCATCACGGGGAGCCGTCAATCAAAATGACGTCCCACCACTCTACACCCTACCTCAGCCGGTAGAACTGAGCTTGGCAACAACTCAGCAGTGCCCGTCATAGCCACTGATGCCGCCAGTGCTACCACAGGTGCACCAGACACCTTCACTACTATGTCCTCCTCCGCAGGCGACCACCCTGGTCACCCCCTACTTGCAACCGGCACATTTCTACCCAGAACCGGTTGATCCGACTGTCATGAGTAAGATGATGGTGGAAAGAATGATCGAGCTGAAGCTCACTGAAAGAAGTGAAGGTGACTATGTCGCATTCGATGCGTACATGGTTCGATACCCGCCGCATCATGCTGCCAAGCGGCTCCCTCCTGGGATTAGCAAGCCGCCAAAATTCGACAAGTTCAACGGGAAGGGATCCCTAAAATAACATGTCGCCTACTACATGACCGTCATGGGTGATCTAGCCACCGACGAGTCATATTTGCTGAAATTCTTTGGGTCCTCGCTCACAGGACTCACTTTTGAATGGTACTCCAGCCTCCCGACCGGGTTGATCAGCGACTGGTCAGATATGCAGAGGAAGTTCAGAGAAAGATTCCATGTCACAGAGAGGGAGGTCACAGTGGCCGAACTCTATTCAACAAGACAGAGGGCAGATGAGACAGCACTTGACTACATCAAGAGGTGGAGGAACCTTGGAATGAGATGCAAGCGGCCCCCGCACCAGGAGGACGCTGTACAGATCTGCAAGCAGAACCTCAGAAGAGAGGTGCTGGAAAAGATGATTGGCATGGAAATTCGGTCATTCGACTGCCTAAATAATGTTGTGGCCTGGTGTCGCCTCGACAGTCGTTGTTAAATATGCCGTGCCACACAAATTTCAAATATTTATAACCGCACTCACTCACTTATGGATTTGAAAACATGAGTACAATGGTAAGTACGGGTCGATCCCACGGGGAGAGAATTTGGTTATCTTTCATAGTTAGAAAATATTCTTGTGTTTTGAAAAACCAATTTTTTGGATTTGGAGTGCGATTATCACTAAGGGGAATTTGAATTACAACTTTGAATAACAAAAGGAAAGTAAAGGAATAATTAGCCAATTTGAAGAAGAACGCCGCCGTTTCCTTGCCGAGCATTTGAGTGGAGATGGCTCCGCCTTGGAAGTCGACGCCGTGAGATGATTCGAAGAAGAATTACCGCTTCGGGTATGTTTGAAGAAACACTTAAGAAGACAAAAGTTGGATTTAACAAGTTTGAAAACTTAAGTTTGAAATCATAATAGAATTCAAGTAAAAATAGGGATTGGAAGAAAAAGCATAACTTCAAATCTGGACAGAATTAGAAGAAGTGTAAAACATGAAAGTTGTAGAGAATTGAAAAAGGAAGAACTTTGATTAAGAACACAGAGACAGAAAATAAGAGGAAGGCACTGAAAAAGTAAGATCTATCCCTGCTGGTGAATAGTAACTGACAGAAAAATAGCACCTTGTAAAATTAATTCTAACTCTAAAAATACACCGAATTAGACAAGGTGGTAGAAGAATGAAATGGAGATCTATAAGAGAGGAACAAAGTTGATGAAGAACTCAGATTAAAAAGAGGTCTAGAAAGGCTTCAAAACATAAGAAAACTAGAATGTCTCACCACGGATGAACAGTAAACACCTAAAACAGCACTTAAGAAAACGGACCAGAACTCTATGAAGTAGGAAGAATTTGAAGAAATGATCAACAGAGAAGTTGAAGAGCACTTGAAATCAAACAACTTTTATGAAGAATAGAAATTGAAATGAAAATCACAATCATGAGAAATAAGGCTAGGAAAAGGCTGAATTCAAAAATGAAACTTTTATTGAAAGAACTTCAACTTACAACTTTGACTTCAAAAGCTTGTAAAATACAACTCTAACAATCAACAACTTCAGAAAAATAAAGAACAAACTCACATTACACATGATCCATAGCTAGCTCTTTCTCCCTCTCAACCTTCACTAACAACTAACTCCACTTACTAACTAACTCCACTTACTAACTCTCCCCCATTCCATTACACATGAAGCCCTTATATAGGGTTACAAACTCTTCTTGCCCATGTGAAACAATCAAGTGCACCTAATTTTGACCCAACTTGGTAGGCTGGAATGTGCTGCACCTTTGTCATTTTTTTCTGATTTTTTTCAAATTTTTTTGGAATTTTTATGGCCCTTTTTCTCCTTCTTTCTCTCTTATTCTCTCATTTTCCTCTCTGTCGGCACGTTGCGCCGACCGCCGACCGGGTTAGGCGGCCGACCGCCGTGGGCCCTCGTGCGCCCGCCCGCTCTGCCGTCGCCACGCGTCGCACGCGGCGCACGCGGCGCACGCGCCCACGTGCGTCGCGTGTGGTCGCCCGCGCCCGCTTCCGCCGCGTGTCGCCGCTCCGCCTTCGCCACGACCCCCGCCTGCGTCGCCCTCCGCGTCGCCACGACCCCGCTCTCGAGCCCCCGCCTTCGCCCTCTCGCCTCGTCGCCCGTGCGGGCGGCGAAGGCGGGAAGGGCGGGGGCGGCTTTTTTTTAAACTCTTTTTTTTGTTTTATTTAAATTAAATATATATATATATATCTATATCTATATATATCTTGTATATATTTGTATAAAATGCTAAAAAATAGCAAATAAATTTTTTTTCTTTTCTTTTTGAACAATTTCCTGGGCTTCTGGCCCATTTTCACATATAACTTTTTTTTTTTCTTTTTCGTGGAGCTTTTCTCGTACTACGTGCCTACATAAATACATAAAAATGTAATTAAATTTTATTTAATTTCAAAAAAATAAACATTTGATACAAAATCAACAATAAGTGTGAGAAGTGTATATTTATCATTATATAAGCTCATAAAGATGTGGATAATCATGCATTAAGCGATAAAAATACACACTTATCACACCCCCCAACTTACTCATTGCTAGTCCCTTAGCAATGCACATAATGAAAAATTTTAGGACCAACAAGAGGTTAAAGTATCCAGGCCTCATTTCCAGATCATCTTTCATAGAGTTAACTAAAGATCAGGAATCTCGAGTAATTACCACAGACTAGCCTTATGTCGGAAATTCAGGTATATGATCAAGAATCTAATCAAAATTCAGTAGCACTTGTACATGTGTAATGCTAAGTCCATAGTGAAGACAATTGCATCCTCCACTTGCTATTCTGAACAAATGTCTTTCAATTCTGCACTTCTTACTTAGAGCGTTCAATGCACACTAGCTTTTTGTCTGCCTTATTGATATGTCCCTTTTGGGATCACTATATATTTTTTTTCTTTTCTACTTTTCTCTTTTTTTTCTTTACACACATGATGCTGCACTACCCTTCACTGTTTTACGCGAACCTCAACACGTCTTAGGTGAAGTAGGCCCGGTTACTCAGAATCGGAGCATTTTTCATGGTACTTTTTTTTCTCATACTTTTGTATTGCAGAAAGCTTATAACAAATCTCTTTTTCAAAAGTGCAGAATATCAGATAGTATATCTAAAATAGCAGAAGGCTTGTCCTTCTTGTTTCATTAGCGTGCAACGTGATTTTATTTTTCGAAAGTGCATCTGAACTTTAAAGAGATTCTTTAAATCAATTTTCCATGGCTAGAGTAAATAAATTATTCATCATCCTTTTCCTAGTTGTTTCTATTCCAGAATCACTTCTCATGAGACATGAATCAGAAGACTCCAAATGGGGAAAACTGTTGTTTAACATGACAATTCAAGAAAGTAAGAAAAATTTGTTGAAAATTGTTTAGAAATTTTTGAAATTTTTGAAAATTTTGTTTTTGAAATTTTTGACATTTATCTTCCCATCACCCCCCAACTTAAATGACATTGTCCTCAATGGCATAAACAGTAGAAAGATCAGAGGACATGTAAAGAGATAATATAGTTGGGGTGGAAGGATACAACCTGATGGGTCGGGCGAAGTGATGAGGGCTTCATTGCGTTGTGGCCTGAGAACTGTAAAAGAAACACACTAAAACAAAACATCAAATCACAAAAACTGTGGGTGGCCTCCCAAGAAGCCATTTATTTGCATACCAAACTGTGAAGATATTGGGCTGCCTCCCAAAAAGCGCTAAATTTAATGTCTTCAGCCAGACGCACGGTAGCTCAACAACCAACAAGTTGATTTTAAAATGAGCCACTAAAGAATTTTATCCTTGCCAAAATTGTCTTTTTCATGCCCTAAAGAAAACGAATGTGGTTGGTGAATGCAAGGGCGAGACAGAGATCGAGATGGAGGTAGCTCAAAAGCATTATCCCGAGGAAAGAATAGAGGAGGCACCTTGGGAAAAATCATATCATGAAGTATGAAATATTCCTCCTGAGATTCCTTAGGATCAGATAAATCAGCATGTAGAGCCAGAGTGGACCAATGAGTTGGGATAGTTTGAAAAGAATCACCATGGTCCAGAAGTGGCACAAGCTCTACCTGCTCCTCTAGATTAAAATTATCATGCGGCATACTCGAATCATCCAATTCCTCATTTACCCCAACTTCATTATTCAAATACATATTCAATTCTAGATCCATCTTCACTTCTTCTTCCTTCCCATCTTCAAGGATAATTTCGTCAAAGTCATGTCCCATCTCCACTTCTTCTCCATTCCCATCTTCAAAGAGAAGGTCATCATGATCGGGGAGAGACTTGTGATGAGGTTCAATATATTCATCCTTTCCCTCTAACTGGAGATCATCCACCTCTCTTGCATTTCCTTCATGTTGACAAGCAAGCACTGGCTCCTCAAATTCCTTTGTAGGAGGGAGAATATGATCATTCATCAGTTCATCACCGTCATGAATTTCATTGTCATCAAATTCTTCAATCTCCTCAAATTGTCTAGGTTCTTCATTCAAATCGTTTTGACAAGATCTCTCCATAATTCCTTCATCTTCTAAATTAAGATTAATCAGAGGGTAATGCTCTTGGGGAATCATAGAGTGATCATAGTTAGTGGGAAGGACTATGGAGAAGTAACTGAATGAATTGATCATCAGAGGCATTAGGTGTGGGTGGAAGAGATGAATAGTAATGATTTATCTGTTGGGCTGGGTTATAATGGTCATCAGAGGTTTTGGCCCAAATACGATTTTCATCATTCCCTTCTTCTCCCCCCGACGACTCAAGATCATCATAATCCTCTTCACAAATGGAATGGGGTTTAGGCTCCTCAGGCTGCTCTTCCGTTACGTCATCCGCATAAGACTCTTCCATGATTCCCTCAAAATCAACAGTGATATGAGTGGTAGATTGTGGGATCATAGGTTGAGCATATAGACTTTTATCATTATAACATCCAAGAAGTTGGTTCTCAAGACTTGTGGAGTTGTTAGGCATTGGATCCACTTCCGTTTCTATGATGTTTTCAGCAATCCTACTCACTTGGGCCTCAAAGTTTTGCAGTTGTTCCTGAAAGGCTTGTTGTTGAGTCTGGAAGAGCCGTGTCAATTTATCAAACATCTCCTTCTTATGTAAATCTGTGTATAGAGGAGATAGATAAGTGGGCTGAGAGTCAGATTGTGATGGATAGTAATTTGAAGGGCACTCAGTCTGAAAATCAGGAGAGTCTATTGGTTGCCCTCCATAATAGGGTTGATCATAAGAATGGACTTGATTGTAAGGATCATTGGAATATGAATCCCAATCTGCAAAGTGTGGATTTGAAGGACATTGAATGGGGTCTTGATAGGGTGCCCAAGAGGATGATTGTTGGTTTTCCCACCTAGGATATGGATTTGTGTGAGAGAAAGAGGTGGAAGAATTCGATGACAATTGATACGGCTCTTGGGTAAAAGATGAATTGTGAACCCCATTGTGGAAGAGTGAAGGAGTTTGATGATAAGGGGCAAATGAAGGATTGGAATTCACATAGCCCGCATAATTAAACATCAAAGAATCTATTATTGGGCCTGAACAAAATTAGATATGGAAATGAAAAAGACCCAAGAAAGAGTGATGAGTTTTCAATGAATTTTTTTTTATGTTTTGATTTTTTTATTATTTTTTTTTTGCAAAGATAAACAAGTTAGCACACAAATGACCCTAATGACCTAGATGTGCCCTAGACCTACAAGTAGGGTTTCACAAAGTGATTAAAGTGAAATGTAAGTTTATCCTCAATATGACCACCAGCTAGGTAAGGGGTGGGAAAGTGGGAGGTTCCCCCTACTTTCGTAGGGACCTTATTATGCCAAACCACTAACCCGCTTAAAGCGTTTGCTGTCCGACCGTCTTACCTTAGGCACCGATTTTCATATGAGGATAAACCTAAATAACACAAGAATCACAGTGTGATCCTAGGGCCAACGTTTACTGACTTTTATTTATGGCGGAGGTCATGCGAAGATGCAAGAGAAATGTGATTTGTGGGCTAAGGAAGGGTGATGAAATCCCCACCTTATCTTATTAGGGGTGTTGCCCTTAAAGTATTTTGAAATAAAAATACATACCATAATTTCAAACAAGGGGTTCTTTATGCAAAATGAATGCCAGAATATGGTGAGTAGAACGTACCTTGCCCCTCGCAATCTTCAATATGTAATTGACAAGAATTGAACAAAGAAAACTTCTATACTAAATGATGCATGTCCTAAAACATGATGTGTGGTTTCTAATCTTGAAATGCATTTTTTTTAGATTTTGGTGCAAGTATGTTTTTTTTTTCATTTTTTTAGTTAATGAACCTATCTAACCAGCACAAAAAAATTTCTTTTGTTTTGATTGTTTTATGATTTTTATAGAGTTTTCAAGAAATTTTCAGATTTTTGTAAAGATTTTTCAGAAAGTGGAAAGATAGAACCTGTTTCTTGATTTCAGCCCTTTAGCAATGCTTCCGGACTATTTAACGACGTTTCATATCCTTGGAATTTTAGGTTCGATCTTCCTCTTTCTTTGATTTTCAAATTTTTTTCTTTGTCCTGCACAAGTAAAAAGAGCAAAATGAATATTCACATATATACACCAAACACAAGAATATCCAACTATCATCATAATTCACTCCCCGGCAACGGCGCCAAAAATTTGGTGTCGCCTCGACAGTCGTTCTTAAATATGCCATGCCACACAAATTTCAAATATTTATAACCGCACTCACTCACTTATGGATTTGAAAACATGAGTACAATGGTAAGTACGGGTCGATCCCACGGGGAGAGAATTTGGTTATCTTTCATAGTTAGAAAATATTCTTGTGTTTTGAAAAACCAATTTTTTGGATTTGGAGTGCGATTATCACTAAGGGGAATTTGAATTACAACTTTGAATAACAAAAGGAAAGTAAAGGAATAATTAGCCAATTTGAAGAAGAACGCCGCCGTTTCCTTGCCGAGCATTTGAGTGGAGATGGCTCCGCCTTGGAAGTCGACGCCGTGAGATGATTCGAAGAAGAATTACCGCTTCGGGTATGTTTGAAGAAACACTTAAGAAGACAAGAGTTGGATTTAACAAGTTTGAAAACTTAAGTTTGAAATCATAATAGAATTCAAGTAAAAATAGGGATTGGAAGAAAAAGCATAACTTCAAATCTGGACAGAATTAGAAGAAGTGTAAAACATGAAAGTTGTAGAGAATTGAAAAAGGAAGAAATTTGATTAAGAACACAGAGACAGAAAATAAGAGGAAGGCACTGAAAAAGTAAGATCTATCCCTGCTGGTGAATAGTAACTGACAGAAAAACAGCACCTTGTAAAATTAATTCTAACTCTAAAAATACACCGAATTAGACAAGGTGGTAGAAGAATGAAATGGAGATCTATAAGAGAGGAACAAAGTTGATGAAGAACTCAGATTAAAAAGAGGTCTAGAAAGGCTTCAAAACATAAGAAAACTAGAATGTCTCACCACGGATGAACAGTAAACACCTAAAACAGCACTTAAGAAAACGGACCAGAACTCTATGAAGTAGGAAGAATTTGAAGAAATGATCAACAGAGAAGTTGAAGAGCACTTGAAATCAAACAACTTTTATGAAGAACAGAAATTGAAATGAAAATCACAATCATGAGAAATAAGGCTAGGAAAAGGCTGAATTCAAAAATGAAACTTTTATTGAAAGAACTTCAACTTACAACTTTGACTTCAAAAGCTTGTAAAATACAACTCTAACAATCAACAACTTCAGAAAAATAAAGAACAAACTCACATTACACATGATCCATAGCTAGCTCTTTCTCCCTCTCAACCTTCACTAACAACTAACTCCACTTACTAACTAACTCCACTTACTAACTCTCCCCCATTCCATTACACATGAAGCCCTTATATAGGGTTACAAACTCTTCTTGCCCATGTGAAATAATCAAGTGCACCTAATTTTGACCCAACTTGGTAGGCTGGAATGTGCTGCACCTTTGTCATTTTTTTTCTGATTTTTTCCAAATTTTTTTGGAATTTTTATGGCCCTTTTTCTCCTTCTTTCTCTCTTATTCTCTCATTTTCCTCTCTGTCGGCACGTTGCGCCGACCGCCGACCGGGTTAGGCGGCCGACCGCCGTGGGCCCTCGTGCGCCCGCCCGCTCTTCCGTCGCCACGCGTCGCACGCGGCGCACGCGCCCGTGTGCGTCGCGTGTGGTCGCCCGCGCCCGCTTCCGCCGCGTGTCGCCGCTCCGCCTTCGCCACGACCCCCGCCTGCGTCGCCCTCCGCGTCGCCACGACCCCGCTCTCTAGCCCCCGCCTTCGCCCTCTCGCCTCGTCGCCCGTGCGGGTGGCGAAGGCGGGAAGGGCGGGGGCGGCTTTTTTTTAAACTCTTTTTTTTTGTTTTATTTAAATTATATATATATATATCTATATATATCTTGTATATATTTGTATAAAATGCTAAAAAATAGCAAATAAATTTATTTTTTTTCTAATTTTTTTTCTTTTCTTTTTGAACAATTTCCTGGGCTTCTGGCCCATTTTCACATATAACTTTATTTTCTTTTTTTCCTTTTTCGTGGAGCTTTTCTCGTACTACGTGCCTGCATAAATACATAAAAATGTAATTAAATTTTATTTAATTTCAGAAAAATAAACATTTGATACAAAATCAACAATAAGTGTGAGAAGTGTATATTTATCATTATGTAAGCTCATAAAGATGTGGATAATCATGCATTAAGCGATAAAAATACACACTTATCATGGCCGAGGTAGAAGCCTTCCTGGCAAAACTTGCCCCGACATCAACTATTGACACTGCACAAAAGGGCAAGGTAGCAGAGCGGCGCCAAGCACCTAAAGAAGCGAATGCCCTTGATATCAAGACGTTCGAACAACAGAAAGACACAAGCAAGAAGATAGCTGCTCCCCAGCCCGCTAAAACCGCAGATGGTAAAGAGGGTCCATCACTCCGAGACAAGATGAAGAAGGCCTACTCTTTCCCGAAGGAGAAGACGAGGATCTTGTTTGACTGGGTTACCAAGTATGATAAGGTCACCCTGCTTGAGCCAAAGAGGCCGGAGGACCTGAAGAGAAGGGATAGCCCAAGATTTTGCCCTTACCACCAAATGCTGGGACATCCGATTGAAGACTGTAATGTTTTCAAGGATATTATCGAAGGCATGGTGAGGAAAGAAGAAATAGAGTTGGGGGAGTACAAGGTTGACCCTCCACAACCACATGAGGCGCCTCTAAGAAGAGCTGTCGTCAACATGGTCTCTTTATATCAAGCGTTGCCTGAGGAGACCGCAGAAGCAAGTACTCAGCACACCTATGAAGTCTGATTTCTAACCCTAATGAAAGAACAAGAGGGATGGCAGCAAATCCCTGCAAAAGCCAAGAAGAAGGGAATGTCTCGCCCAACGATGGGGGCACATATTCGTGGCATCACACCACAACCCCCTTTGCCTGTCACAGCACCTGTGTGGACCAATCTACCTCCAGCTATCAGAATACCTACTCACAACCGGAGGAGGCAGACTCCGTTGCCGGTAGTCAAGGAAATTAGTCCATAAGCCCGACGGCTACAGGATTACATAAATGGGATAGATGAGTATGTACAGCCTGAACTAGAACCCTTACTGCTACGGGATCATGTCCCGTGGCAGGAGCTAGAACAGCTTTCACTGAAGCAGGAAGAGGAAGCCGACCAAGCATCAGACAAGGATGGCAGTTTGTTCTGGGGGCAAGCACCAGCCGGAGACAAGAAAAGAAGACGAAGAAAGAAAAGAAGGGCCAGCAAAGCTACAAAGGGTATAATCCTCTCTTGCAACACCCTCTCTGCTCTGTTCAATTTGTCGGGTGAGGAGGATGAAGAAGAGATATGCTTCACACTCGCCGCCAAGGAAAGTCAGGCCGAAGCCGCAACTGCTACACATGCAACCCGGTCAGGCCGAAGATGGGGGCGTCAGCCACCCACCAACCATAATATTATCTTCAGGGGGGAACAACCCTACAAAATACCCCCTTCGGAGGTTAGGGGAGTCCAAATCCATCCTCCGTCAGGCCTATACAACCAGAGTGGGGGCAGCACTGCCGCTCCTTCCTTCCTAGAATTTGTGAAGATGTCAAAGGGGAAGCAGCCGTGTCGGGATGCCAAACCGGCAACTGGGGGCATTCACCCACAACTCCAGTAATCTTCCGAATTGCCAGATAAAGAAGAAGCTGGCCCGACAGCAGCCAGTGAGGGACAGTAGGCAGACGACCCCAAGCAGAAGTGCAGCCTCCGAGTCCGATGAAGCAGGCCCATCAGGGGTCACAATCCAAGACTCTCCCAAGCCCAGGTGAGCAGAAGAGATGAAACTATCCAATGTCCGAGCAGGAAGCCAAGTGGTCAAGCTGTTGAAAAAACTCCCGGCAAGATTCACTATCTGGGAAATCCTCTCTCTGAGTGAAGAGACCCGACAGGCAATCATTACTGCTCTACAGACGCCTACTCAATATGAGACCTGCCTAGCTAAAGCACTGCCGGAGGCCAGCATGACCTTCACTCAGGAGGACATGCTGCTCCCCACTACCAGCCACAATAGACCGCTGTATATGAGGGGGCATCTGAATGGCCGGGAGTTGAATAGAATCCTGGTGGATCCCGGGGCAGCTGTCAACATCCTACCCTACAGGATATATGAGAGGCACTACTTCAACGTGTGTCTCCAAAAAGTCAGAGATATGCATATTTCCGGCTTCAACCAAAAGTGTGAGGTGTCACTAGGAGTAGCAGAGTTCAGACTCACTCTAGCAGACTTTGTCACGAAGGTGCAGTTTCATGTCATCGATTCCTGCACCTCGTACAAGGTGCTGCTCGGCCACCCCTGGCTACACGAGAACATGGTGGTGCCTTCCACGCTCCACTAGTGCATCAAATATAACCTGGAGGGGAAGGAGGAAAGAGTATTTGCTGATCTTCATCCATTCGAAGTGTTCGTGTGCCACTTGGAGGACGCCCCTCTATATGCAGAACGGTCGCAGAAGGCCCCTGAAGCCAAGACCTCTTCCAGTGCAACAAAAAGCACCTACGGAGCCGAATGGCTCCCTCCACCGCCGCGTGGATATGTTAATCCCAAGATGGTCTCACACATCACTGTCACCGGGAACGTGGGCCGGGTAGCACCTCCCGCCATCTATCCCGAAGCTAATGAAGTCAGGGTCGACAAGCAACACGACGACATCGGGATCCCGGAGGGCCTTACCAAGCCAATCCTTGGTCTCGATAGTATCACTGTTGAGCCTTTCAAAGCTTGGGAGGTGGCACAGATAGATGGCCTCAGCAGCTTGTTCTACACAGTTGAGGAACACCCTACACAGGAGGATACTGATTGTCATCTGCCTGAAGATATAGAGGACCCGCCGATTCCCATACAGGGGTTGACATTTATAACAAGTCGAATGGCCAAGATGTTCCAGAAGCAACACATCCCCTCTAGCCAGCCTCGCAAGAAGAAAGAAGCATTCCAGAAGCTGTGGTATCCCCTGAGCCTGGATAAAGAAATGAGACGTGTCTCTCAACACCCAGGGCTGGGCTTCACCCTCGAGGAATACTATTACATCGGACGCTATGAAGTGGATACCATTTCCGCTTTCTACCCAACTAAGGATAACTCACTGGGGGAAACTTTTGATGAACACCCAGCAGAAGCTAAACACACTGAGCCAGCTCAACCAAGAAGTCCGGAATCAGAAGCCATATTCCCCTACCGGTGCTGGGAACATGTCTACCATGAAGAGGTAGCTCTTCAAGCCAAATTCGACACAACTAGCAGTAGTGAAGCTGAAGATGTTGAAGAAGCAGGGCTGCCTCCCTCCAGTAGCCCTCCTCTGATGATAATGTCAGCACTTCTTGTACTGGTCAAGGAAGCTTCTCCCAAGCTAGAAAAGAAAAAGCTACCTCCACTGAAGATATGGTGATCCAAGGGAGTAAGACCTTTTCACCCTATACCACGAAGCTACAATGTTACTCTGACTTAATGACAAACAATCACCAGTCCCTAGTAACTGCAACCCCCTCAGCAGGGGATGAGGAAATCGACTCACCCCTTAGAACATCTATTGAGGTAGATTTACTGACAGAGCAATGTGCGCAGCCACTACCGGCCGAACCAGGGATTCCTGACAAAGCTCAGATAAGGCAAAATGAAGAGATCGAGGTCCTCGACCTCGGAGATGATATACCCGACTTTGTCGACCTTCAGCCTGCACCCCCGGAGATAGAAGACGGAGGCCAAGCAACAGTCGATGAACCGATAGAAGTCAACTTGGGAGACGAGGACAACCCCATGCCGACCTTCCTCAGTGCCCAGTTATCTACTAAAGAGCAGGGGCTGTATATCCAGTCGCTGCAAGAATATCGGGATTGCTTTGCCTGGACTTACAAGGAAATACCAGGACTGAGCCCTGCGGTCTCACAGCATGAGCTAACCATAAACCCTGAAGCCGAGCCGGTGAAGCGGCCACCGCGGCGCATGAGGCCAAAGCTCATCACTCAAATATGCAAGGAAGTCGACAAGCTCATTGATGTGGGTTTCGTCGAAGAAAATCAATATACCACGTGGCTAGCCAATATTGTGCCCGTGAAGAAGAAGAATGGATAGATTCAGATATGTGTTGACTTCCGAGATCTGAATAAAGCATGCCCCAAAGATGGCTTCCTAGTGCCAATAACAGAGGTCATGATAGATGCAATAACCGGTCATGAGGCCCTATCATTCATTGATGGGTCACCCGGCTACAACCAGATATGGATCATGGAACATGACCGGGTCCACACCGCCTTCCGAACCGCCAAAGGCATTTATCATTACAAGAGGATGCCGTTCGGATTAAAGAACGCCGACGTAACTTATCAGCGGGTGATGACTAGAATATTTGATGAGCTGCTCTACCATAAGGTCGAGTGCTACATAGATGACCTGGTAGTCAAGACCAGAAAGAAAGAAGACCATCTGCAAGACCTCCGAGTTATTTTCCAGAGGCTGAGGCAGTATGAATTGAAGATGAACCCTATGAAGTGTGCGTTTGGAGTTTCGAGCGGAAAGTTCTTGGGTTTCATTGTCAGATATCGGGGAATTGAGATAGACCCCGCAAAGATCAAGGCAATCCAGGAGCTACCTTCACCAAGGAACCTCTCGGAGTTGAGATCTCTACAAGGCCGCCTGGCATACATCCGACGGCTTATATCCAACTTGCCAGGACGATGCCATCCCTTCCATAAGCTAATGATGAAAGATGTTCCCTTCTACTGGGACGAAGAATGCCAGACAGCCTTTGACAAGCTGAAGGATTATCTGAAAACTCCTCCAGTGCTGGGTGCGCTGGTGAAAGGACGGCCGCTAGTCCTCTACATAGCAGCCACATATAACTCCCTGGGGGCAATGCTAGCCCAGAATAATGAAGAAGGGAAGGAGCAATCCCTCTATTACCTCAGTCGAAGAATGGTCAAAACTGAGGAGATGTACACCTATATCAAGAAGATCTGCTTGGCACTGGTCTTTACGGTTAAGAAGCTCCGACACTTTATGCTATCGCATGAGGTTAAGCTGATTTCCAAGGAGGATCCGCTTAAATATATCATGTCCCAACCAGCCCTCAAAGGCCGCCTAGGCAAGTGGGCGGTGATTCTTATAGAGTATAATATCTCCTATGTACCGCAAAGGGCCGTCAAGGGCCAGGCCATCGTCGACTTCTTCGCTGAGCATCTAGTACCTGAAGACTGTCCACTGGAACCCGAGCTTCTTGAAGATGAGACCTTAGAGGTCAGCCAAGCGCAGCCCTCTCTGTGGCAGCTGTATTTTGACAGCGCTTCCAGGATTGACAGCTTAGCAACTGGATCAGCCAGAGTCTGGGCAGGGGCATGCATAGTCTTGGAATCTCCGGAAGGAGAAGTCATACATACATCCTATTCAATAAACAAGCCTTGCACAGACAATGAAGCAGAATATGAAGCCCTCATAATCGGGTTACAGATTGCTCTATCCATGGGGATTCAAATGCTGGAAGCATTCGGGGACTCCATGCTAGTTATAAAACAGTTGGAAGGAGAGTTCGATGTGCGGAAGCAAGAACTCATTCCCTATTATCATCTGGCACACCGCCTAATGACAAGATTCTATTTCATTAGCATCAAGCACATTAACCGAGGATAGAATGCTCAAGCAGATGCCCTCGCAAAGCTGTCCAGTTCTTTGGCAGTCCTGCCTGATGCAAGCCTGAATATAATAGTAATCAACCGGCGGCAGGTCCCCAGTGTGACAGAAACCCTAGCCGATGAACAAGCGAATGAAGTGGCAGCTGTAGAAGGAATCCAGCAGTCTGATTGGCGGGAGCACCTCCTACGTTGGTTTCAACACCAACAACTCCCGAAAGAGAAAGAACAGAGAATGAAGCTCCTGAGAGTCAAAGACTCTTATGAGATGAGGACTGGAATGTTGTTCTGGATAATGGCAGATGCCCAAAAGAAGATCTTACTTCGTTGCTTATCTCCAGGGGAAGCCGAGCATGTAATGCAAGAGGTCCATGCCGGGTCAGCCGGGGCACACCAGGCCGGTCCGAAAATGAAAATTGAAATAAAGAAACTGGGCTACTATTGGCCCTCTATGTTTGACGATTGCTGTAAGTTCGTCAGAGCCTATCAGAGGTGTCAAGAACATGCCACTGTGTCAAGAAGGCCACCTGTGCCGCTACATCCTACCATACCAAGTTGGCCGTTTGCCCAATGGGGTACGGATGTGGTAGGGCCACTACCAGCATCTTCATCAGCATGCAAATATATCTTAGCAGCTACAGACTACTTCTCCAGATGGGCAGAGGCAGTATCACTGAGAGAAGTGACGGGGGAGTTAGTCGCCAGATTCTTCCGGCAAAATATCATATTCCGGTTTGGAGTACCCAGCTGAATCATCTCTGACAACGGTAGTCACTTCAAGAATCAGAAGGTGTACCGACTAGCCGACAAGTACAAGATTGATTGGAGGGCATCATCTCCCTACTACCCTCAAGCCAACGGACTTGCAGAAGCCTTTAACAAGACGCTATGCACTCTGCTAGCGAAGACTGTCAAGGCTAACAAAAGAGATTGTGAAGAAAGGATGTACGAGGCACTCTAGGCTTACCGTACAGTCTATAAAACCCCGACTGGCTACTCACCTTACTCCCCTCGTGTATGGGTCGGAGGCTGTGGTGCCAATCGAATTAGAGGTCCCCTCGTTGCGAATCGCCATCCAGCATGGATTGGTCAGCAGCGAGCAGACTAACATTAAAATGAAGACTGTAAGAGCTCGCCGAGCTCGAAGGAAAGCGTCTCCGTGCGCAACAAAATATCCAACTCTACCAAGCCCGTATGGCCCGTGCTTTCGATAAGCTGGTCAAAGGACGAGAATTCAAGAAAGGTGACCTGTTAATGGCTAAAAGAAGAGAAGTGATGGCCTCCAACCCCAAAGGGAAGTTGGTTGAAAATTGGGTCGGACCATATGTTGTCCGCAGAGTATATGAAGGGGGTGCGTACGTCCTTGTAGATCACAAAGGAGTCATCCAGTTCTCTCCCCTTAATGGAAGGCATATGAAGCTGTATCACACAGTTCAACCGGCATTCCCAGAATGACCTCTACTTACCTTAGTCTAGCGACACTCTGCCCTAGCTAAGTTCCACCTGCCTTAGTCTAGTGGCACTCCGCCCTAGCTAAGTTCTACCTACCTTAGTCTAGTGGCGCTCCGCCCTAACTAAGTTCCACCGACCTTAGTCTAGTGGCACTCCGCCCTAGCTAAATTCTACTTACCTTAGTCTAATGGCACTCCGCCTTGGCTGGGCTTTATCTACCTTGGTCTACTGGCATTTCGTCCTGGCCGAGCTCTCAAAAATCACATAAATAATGATACACAAAACAACATTGCCATTACGGGCCTTACGCCCGAATCGGCACAAATTTATCCCTTGCGTTAGCATTACCTTCTTGCTAACAAATAAACCCTTTCTCGGCGCAAGACTTCGTGTCCTAGCCGACCCTTCTACAACATTGCCATTGCGGACCTTACGCCCGAATCGGTACAAATATATCCCTTGCGTTAGCATTACCTTCTTGCTGACGAATAAACCCTTCTTCTCGATTATCTTGCCCGAATCCAGCGCTTGTCTTGCACGCCTCAACACAAGACGCTCCCAACGCCGAGCCAACCGTCCTCACCGTTAGTGGTGCTGCTGCCTCGTCTCGATTCCTTTTGCGGCATCCTCCCCGATCAAGTCCATGCATGTTTCCCCTTGCGTTGTGGGTTGTGGGGTGTTGGCTATCTTGCCTTTTTCAGTTTGTGGGCCTTTGCCCTTTGTACCGGTCTCGCCTTTCTTCGGGCGTTGTCCCCCTCCCCTACCTCTGTACCCCCTTTCTTTTACTACTTTTCTTAATGAAAACGCTTGCTTGACGACCGGGATGGTGTGTTCATCTTCTTCCGAAATGAAGGGATGAACCCCCTACCCCATCTCTCACCTTGCAAGTATTACCTTAGTCAAAAAAAACCCTTCTTCTCGGCGCAAGGCTTCGTGTCCTAGTCGACCCTCTCAACGTCCTCCTGTTATATGAATCAAAAAAAAGAAAGAAAGAAAAGAAAAAGATGGGGCTGAAAAGAGAGGTGACCCGCCGACCTTGTTCCTACATTAGGATAAGGGTAAAAATGGCTATAACCCGGCTATGGCGAAAACCCGAAAGGGCGCCGTAGGTAAAATCGGGTACCCTGTCACGTGAAAACCTGAAAGGGCGAGTGGGCAAAAGCAAGAGGGGGCTGACTTCGGCGAAAACTGGAAAGGGCCCTTAAGTCAGTAATGTGGTAATTTAAGTTTCGTCTTACCCTCATTCTAGTAAAACTCCAAAAAAGGCGATCACCACGATCCCCATCGGAGATCTTTCCCTAGACTTTCCTTGTGACCCTTGTCATCATCGGCAAGATCGGTCGACCTCCTTACGACCCTTGTCATCATCGGTAAGATCGGTCAACTTTCCTTGTGACCCTTGTCATCATCGGTAATGTCGGTCGACTTCCTTGTGACCCTTGTCATCATCGGCAAGATCGGTTGACTTCCTTGCGACCCTTGTTATCATCGGCAAGATTGATCAGCCTCTTTGCGACCCTTGTCATCATCGATAATATTGGTCAACTTCCTTGCGACCCTTGTCATCATCGGCAAGATCGGTCAACTTTCCTTGCGACCCTTGTCATCATCGACAAGATCGGTCAACCTCCTTGCGACCCTTGTCATCATCGGTAAGATCGGTCGACTTCCTTGCGACCCTTGTCATCATCGGCAAGATCAGTCAGCCTCCTTGCGACCCCTGTCATCATCGGTAAGATCGGTCGACTTCCTTGCGACCCTTGTCATCATCGGCAAGATCGGTCAGCCTCCTTGCGACCCTTGTCATCATCGGCAAGATTGGTCGACCTCCTTGCGACTCTTGTCATCATCGGCAAGATCGGTCAACTTTCCTTGCGACCCTTGTCATCATCGGTAAGATCGGTCGACTTCCTTGCGACCCTTGTCATCATCGACAAGATCGATCAGCCTCCGTGCGACCCTTGTCATCATCGGTAAGATCGGTCAGCCTCCTTGCGACCCTTGTCATCATCGGCAAGATCGGTCGACTTCTTTACGACCCTTGTCATCATCGGCAAGATCGGTCAACTTTCCTTGCGACCCTTGTCATCATCGGTAAGATCGGTCGACTTCCTTGCGAACCTTGTCATCATCGGAAAGATCGGTCAACTTCCTTGTGACCCTTGTCATCATCGGCAAGATCGGTCAGCCTCCTTGCGACCATTGTCATCATCGGCAAGATCAGTAGACTTCCTTGCGACCCTTGTCATCATCGGCAAGATAGGTCAGCCTCCGTACGACCCTTGTAAGGCCCCAGAATTTTTATAAAGTATTTTTGGTATATTTAATTATTTTCTGAGAATTTAAAGACCCAAAATGGATTAATAAATAAATATTGGATTAAATAAATCATTATAAGGCCCAATTTATGTTAAGTAATTAATCTAGCTTTGATAATTGAAACCCAATAGGTTAAAAGACCAAGCCCAATAAGTTTGCCCCCATATTCTAGAAGGTTATTTAGCCTATTCACGTATTTTAAGGATAAATACTATTTATATAGATAATTATATAGGATAAACGAATAAAAGAGTTTTATTAATTTGAAACTATGTACACGTTTGATGTAACGGTCTATCTGGCGACTGTTACAGCCATGTAACGCATCAAGCCAGGACCGTCACACGCTGTAAGTCCGTGAAGAGAAGAACAAGGCAAAAGATCAGATTTTTACAAGCTTATCTCTTAGGGATCGTGATGGGAAGACTAATAGAGGTGTTAAGGACTCTTAGAAGTTGATCTAAGCTTTAACAAGGACTCTAGAATCGATATAATCCACAAACCCTAGCCAAAACCCTATAAATAGGACCTAGTTCTGAACTGAGCAACCCTTACTTTTGGCTCGTAAAGAAACAAGGTAAGGAGTCACAATTTCGGGTAAGTTCTTTAGAAGATTTTGTTTATAATACATTAGACTAATAGCTCTTCAAATTTCGTGCTAGGAGATCAACCAACCAAGGAGATAGAAGCTTCCAAAGTTGTTGGTCGGACCATAGTAACCCAGGAAACTGAACGCAAGACCCCTGAAGATCAAGAGATTAGGACGTCTAAACGAGATAATTAGAGTTCAATCCTTTAGAACTTTTTGTTCACCTTAGTTTCAGCTTCTTACCCTCAAAATTTCACATCCTTAGGTCAAGATGCTGAGGAGCTAGAGCAGCGTGAAGTTGCTGAAAAGTCACAAGAAGAGAGGAAGTAGGGCGGTCCTTGAAAGCTCAAATTAGAAGTTTAAAGCCCAGTTAAGCGGTAGGTCATCTCATGATTGGCAAAAACATCTTGTTAGGGATAAAAGCCCTTTAGTTTTGATTGATTTCATGCATGATAGATCATAGATTTCATGTTTTAATAGTTCTATACATTCATGCATCTCTTAGCCCTAAATGGAAAATAAAAGATATTATCTTGTCTATCCACTAAAACCCATTCATATAGTTGGCCTATACTTCGTTTATCATGTCTGGAATAGTTGTAGTATTTTGATTTCCAGGCATGTTATGTTTTCATAAACCTTTACTTTATTTTACTGCCAGCAGACGATCTGACGCATCAAGGTAAGATCGTCACAATGATCTAACGGCCTTACAATAAGCCATCACACCCTCTGTTGTATTTGAATTGTCTTTGACGCACCATAACAGGAGCGTTACACTACTGTAACGGCCCCTCGATAAACCATCACAAGACTGTAACGCGCCTATCTTAGACCGTCAGACACTATGCTCTGTCAGCCCGAGGCAGAATGATAACCAGTTAAAGTTTACCTATAAATAAGCTTAGATAGCTAAGTTTAGACTTGCTATCATGACTTTAAGTTTAGTTACTGATTCATAATCGAAAGTGCATGATTAAGGTGTCTTAAGTTATTTTAAGTTATGTTAATTTCATGTGTCAAAATTCTATAGTTTTGTATCTAAATCATGGTTTTCAATGATGTATGAACGGAGTTTTATCATAGTTTCATATTGTTACACATTCTCTCTTATCAATAGAGTCATTTTATTTAAGTACATGGCACATATTCTGATATGTTGTCCATTAGTTTACACTTTGTACTACAGGAACATTATTATTGGACTTGAGGACCTCTCTATTGGATATTCCTTCCAATGGATTAGGAAATCTTGTTTCAAGGCCTCCGTAATTCTCTGCGAGCCTGGGATTCCCACTAGGACGCCGAGTTGATTGTACCACTAAAACCCAATTGATTAGAAAGTACTATCGATGTTTTCTGGTTCTAGCAATGTAACGGACCTATATTGGACCGTCAGACCCATGTAATGGCCCAATATACAACCGTCACATTTAACTGAGTCCAATTATTATTTCTGGAATTAGTCGTTCTAACGGATCAAGGCTAGACCGTCTCGTGAACGTAACGGCCCAGTACAAGACCGTCACATTGAACTAAGTCTACTTTCTTTGTTCGGGATTCAGACCATTGTAACGGCCCAATCCTGGAGTGTCACATGAATATAACGGCCCAGTCCTTGACCGTCACATTGTTAGAGTTCGTTAACCCTAGGTTTGACCAAAGGGTTGATATTTCAAGGTTCCTAGATGGATTATTGATGTTCTAGGACGGACCATTTTGATCAAGATACTTAAATTAAGTTATGGAAAGTAAGAAATATACCGTTATGCTGCCGACTTATTTCATGAGCATAACATAGTATAAGTCATTCTTGATCTCCCATGTTCTTAATTGAAGCGTCCATTCATTGAAATATTGATTATCATGAACTTATTGAATTATACATTCTTGGCCATACTTTAGTGTTACATGCATGGAAGTAGCTTGATTTATACTTGAAGATGCGATCGAGCACTGATTGTGTTCAAGGGCTCTATGCTAGTCCCCTCGGCTGATTACCGAAAACATACTATTATAAACCATGGGGTATGATGCTACTGGCGTCGCATTACACTGGGAGTACTTTCTCTATAAATAAGTGAAGATCCACGGCACAACATGACTTTCTTGTACATGACTTGATATTCCACAGAAATTCATGAAGTACTTGCTCATAAGAAAAAGATACTGGAGTGATGATTATGTGGCTTGCTAGTACATTCTTGATACATTCTTGTTCATGAAAGGCCAACAACATGTTCTTGTTACATTCTTGCTAGTTCATTCTTGTTCTCATTCTATCTTACATGATCATCTTGTTACTTTGGTTTAACCGCGTGATTGATCGCATTTGCATGATTTTACCTTATTTCCTTAGAGCTAAAATGATAAATACTTTAATGAAGCCTTCATGCTGATGCGAAGATACCTGCTGGGTAAGTGTGCTCATTACCTATTTTCAATCTTTTCAGGAGATGGAAGTGATTCGAATTCGGATTCAGGTTATACAAGTAGCGGGTCCGAGAGTGAATGAAAGTGTCGTCAAGATGAGGGTGAAGACTTAGGAAAGTCTATATTGTTTATATTGAGTCTATGTAATTTTCCTATTTCTTGAGTCCGATAGATTGGAAGAAGTTGAAAGTTATTGTATTTTAATATTGATTATCAATGAAATAAGTTGGAGATTTGATTAAAATATTGTGCAATTGCATTTATGTGTGTGATTGTCTTGCACTCTGATCATTCTTGCTTGCAAGAGGCTTACCATGCCGGCTGTTCATGTTCCCCGAGCGAGTCTTTTGCTGTCATAAAGACTCGGGGCGTGACAGTTAAGTTGGTATCAGAGCCTAAGTCTCAGGACTTAGGGAAAAGAGTCATGTCCTAGGATAAGTCCAAGGTTTAAGGACCCCGACCTATGAACTAAGAAAGAAATTTCCTTACCCATTCGAGGATTGGGTAGAGCCCGGGATGAGATAGTTATATAGAAATTATCTTAGGATAAATCTTCCCGACTCTAAATAACTAAAATGTCCATGATTATTAGGTACCTTGATTCTCAATGGTTCATCGTATAAACTAGGAGGAGATGCAACAAACTGTTGCGGGACTTACTCAAACCCTACAAATAGTGACCCAAACTGGTGGAAGGGCTGGCGCGGGTAACTTGCACGGCAATTTCTGAAGTTTAAATCCCCCACGATTCTCTGGATCTTCTAACCCAGATGAAGCGAAAAACTAGATCGACGAGATGAATCGAATATTCGATGTCATGCAATGCACCGACCAGGAGAAAGTTCAACTTGTCACGTTCCAACTCAACAAGGATGCTTGTACATGGTGGAAATCCATTCCGACGTCGCCTGCGGATGCACCTCATACATGGGAGGGTTTTCTTACACCTTTTCGAGCCAAGTACTTCTCCGAGCATGTAAAAGAGAGGAAGGCTATGGAATTTGCCTCCTTAAAATAAGGCGCGATGTCCGTGGCAGAATATGAATTACAATTCTCTCGACTAGCACCTTATGCTCCTCACTTGGTAAGTACGGATTTATTGAAAGCCAACCAATTTATGGATGGTTTAAGACCCAGATTTATCCAACAACTTGGAACCTAGAATATCCGCACCTATACTGAGATGTTTCAAAGAGGGCACCTATGTGAAAGAACCATGGAGAAGGTGGAAAGGCTTTGAGGAGAAAGGTCAAGCCGAAAACATGATAGGCAAGAAGAACGAGAAGTGGATGAGGGTGAAAATCGTCACATTAAGAGGTCTCGTAATGGGAACGGTAATGGAAAAAGAAATGGAAATGGAAAGAACGAGAAAGTTAAAGAAGAGAAGGAGCAAGCCGTGGCACCTTGCTCATTTTGTGAAAAGTTTGGGCACTCGGCAGAACAATGTTGGAAACGTCTCGGCGCTTGTCTCAAGTTTGGAAGCCGGGAACATCGCTTGCCCCTGTGTCCTTTCATCAACGGACAATCTTCATGGGATAACAACAGATGCTGGAAGCAAGGACAATTAAATGCCATTCTAGATGAGGGAGGTGAGATGATAATAGGTACTCTCTTAACCCATTCGCCTTACGTTAATTCTTAATACATTAAAATACGTACACTCTCCGTAGAAACTCATATATTGAATTTGGGGACCAAATTATCTTAAGTGGGGGAGGGTGTAAGGCCCCAGAATTTTTATAAAGTATTTTTGGTATATTTAATTATTTTCTAGGAATTTTAAAGACCCAAAATGGATTAATAAATAAATATTGGATTAAATAAATCATTATAAGGCCCAATTTATGTTAAGTAATTAATCTAGCTTTGATAATTGAAACCCAATAGGTTAAAAGACCAAGCCCAATAAGTTTGGCCCATATTCTAGAAGGTTATTTAGCCTATTCACGTATTTTAAGGATAAATACTATCTATATAGATAATTATATAGGATAAACGAACAAAAGAGTTTTATTAATTTGAAACTATGTACACGTTTGATGTAACGGTCTATCTGGCGACTGTTACAGCCATGTAACGCATCAAGCCAGGACCGTCACACGCTGTAAGTCCGTGAAGAGAAGAACAAGGCAAAATATCGGATTTTTGCAAGCTTATCTCTTAGGGATCGTGATGGGAAGACTAATAGAGGTGTTAAGGACTCTTAGAAGTTGATCTAAGCTTTAACAAGGACTCTAGAATCGATATAATCCACAAACTCTAGCCAAAACCCTATAAATAGGACCTAGTTCTGAACTGAGCAACCCTTACTTTTGGCTCGTAAAGAAACAAGGTAAGGAGTCACAATTTCGGGTAAGTTCTTTAGAAGATTTTGTTTATAATACATTAGACTAATAGCTCTTCAAATTTCGTGCTAGGAGATCAACCAACCAAGGAGATAGAAGCTTCCAAAGTTGTTGGTCGGACCATAGTAACCCAGGAAACTGAACGCAAGACCCCTGAAGATCAAGAGATTAGGACGTCTAAACGAGGTAATTAGAGTTCAATCCTTTATAACTTTTTGTTCACCTTAGTTTCAGCTTCTTACCCTCAAAATTTCACATCATTAGGTCAAGATGCTGAGGAGCTAGAGCAGCGTGAAGTTGCTGAAAAGTCACAAGAAGAGAGGAAGTAGGGCGGTCCTTGAAAGCTCAAATTAGAAGTTTAAAGCCCAGTTAAGCGGTAGGTCATCTCATGATTGGCAAAAACATCTTGTTAGGGATAAAATCCCTTTGGTTTTGATTGATTTCATGCATGATAGATCATAGATTTCATGTTTTAATAGTTCTATACATTCATGCATCTCTTAGCCCTAAATGGAAAATAAAAGATATTATCTTGTCTATCCACTAAAACCCATGCATATAGTTGGCCTATACTTCGTTTATCATGTCTGGAATAGTTGTAGTATTTTGATTTCCAGGCATGTTATGTTTTCATAAACCTTTGCTTTATTTTACTGCCAGCAGACGATCTGACGCATCAAGGTAAGACCGTCACAATGATCTAATGGCCTTACGATAAGCCGTCACACCCTCTGTTGTATTTGAATTGTCTCTGACGCACCATAACAGGAGCATTACACTACTGTAACGGCCCCTCGATAAACCGTCACAAGACTGTAACGCACCTATCTTAGACCATCAGACATTGTGTTCTGTCAGCCCGAGACAGAATGATAACCAGTTAAAGTTTACCTATAAATAAGCTTAGATAGCTAAGTTTGGACCTATTATCATGACTTTAATTTTAGTTACTGATTCATAATCGAAAGTGCATGATTACTGTGTCTTAAGTTATTTTAAGTTATGTTAATTTCTTGTGCCAAAATTCTATAGTTTTGTATCTAAATCATGGTTTTCAATCATGTATGAAGGGAGTTTTATCATGGTTTCATATTGTTACACATTCTCTCTTATCAATAGAGTCATTTTATTTAAGTACATGGCACATATTCCGGTATGTTGTCCATTAGTTTACGCTTTGCACTATAAGAACATTATTCTTGGACTTGAGGACCTCTCTATTTGATATTCCTTCCAATGGACTAGGAAATCTTGTTTCAAGGCCTCCGTAATTCTCTGCGAGCCTGGGATTCCCACTAGGACGCCGAGTTGGTTGTACCACTAAAACCCAATTAATTAGAAAGCACTATCGATATTTTCTGATTCTAGCAATGTAACGGACCAATATTGGACCGTCAGACCAATGTAACGGCCCAATATACAACCATCACATTTAACTAAGTCCAATTATTGTTTCTGGAATTAGTCGTTCTAACGGATCAAGGCTAGACCGTCAAGTGAACGTAACGGCCCAGTACAAGACCGTCACATTGAACTAAGTCTACTTTCTTTGTTCAGGAATAAGACCATTGTAATTGTGAGGCCCGTGCCTTAACGGATCTTTAGTGGTTCGGACCCAGAATCCATGTGGTAATTTTCGGCTATTTTTCTGGATTTTTAGGAATTTTTCTGACATTTTTTGGGAATTAATCGGAATTGTTTAGATTTAATCCCGAAATAAATGTATATACGTAATTTCAAAAAGGGCATAAATGCAATTTTGCTTAGTTGAGGGTTAAAATGCAATTTGAGTTAAATTTTGAAAAAAAAAATTATAAAAATATCACTCGATCTCTCTCTCCCCTCACTTTTTCTCTCTCTCTCTCTCTCGTTCGCTCTCTCTCTCTCTCCTCTCGCGATCTCTCTCCCTCTTTGGGCTCCGGGTCCGTCTGGACCACTGCAGGTGTCGAGGGAGGTACAGTTGGGGAGCTGGCGACGAGTGGAGCGTGGTGACGTAAGTTTCGTCTCGAACTGCGGAGCGAGGTGACGGGATCGGGCGATTGAAGGCGCGGTGGTTCGCGGCTCGTGCGCGCGCCGAACGCCGTTTTCATCGCGATCGAGGTAGGGGGATGGATTCCCTGCACCGCTAGGATCATTTTCATGCCTCTTGCATCATGATCCGAGTTCATTTGCCTAGGTTTCCGTGCATTTCCCCATGTTAGCCTATTTTTATTTAATTTCTTGAAATCAATTGAAATAGGCTTCTTTTTGCATTTTGATGGCATGTATGGTTGTGGAATGGCCGGATTATATGGCAGGTTTAGTTTTTTTCGATTTTCCAGCTTGTTGTAGCTCTCCGGGCGGATTTTCGACCCGGTGAGGGTGTGTCCCGCCGTGACGCCGTTTATGCGGTCGTCCGTGGACCGTTCATCACATGAGCGGTCGTGACCTCACCGTTTAAACCCCTTTGTGCGGCCTTCACAGGACCGTTTCATCCCTGGTGCGGCTACACTCTAGCTGTTTATCCTTGGTACCATAGGGAGATACACTAGAACGACCCAAGTGAAACCGCCCATCCTTGTAGTGCGGCTAGTACCCAACTGTCCATCTTTGTTGTGCGGTCTATCGTAGGACCATTTACGCTGTTGACTTTCAATGGCGGTTCGTTGATGCGGTCTTGACCCATCCGTCCATCATAGTATCGCGGCCCATTGGGGACCGTTTAACCCTCTTGCTGCCAGTTTCAAACCGCATAACCCCGTGATTCTAGTAGCCGATATAATGGTGCGGCCCAGGCCCAACCGTCCAACTCCTTGGCACGGTCCGGGTGGAACCGTGTGTGTCTAGTTGAGCGGCCAGTCTCAAGCCGTTCAACCCTGGTGTGGCCCGATTATAACCGTTCATCTTTGGCAGCAATTATTTTTCAGCTTATTATGCGATATTTCGTAAATATCGCCATGGTTAAATTATTTTCAAAATGATGGCATATTTTAGATCCCAATAGAGTAGCTTTTCTTTCCTTGCAATGGAGCCACTAGTGTAGCCCTAAGGCCTTTGAGTTGCCGACCCGCCTGGGGATGGCGGAGGGGTGTTCCCGTCACACGGTTTGTAAGCTTGTTCCGTGGGCTCCCGGCCAGCGGTAGTGTCCTGCCGAGGGAGAAAACTAGCTAGAGGGCCAGGCTCAGGCAAGAGTCAGTGTGTGCAGACGTAGTCAGAGGCGTTGGACTGACACTGACGAGTGTCACTCTGACTGGTCACTTGGTTTGGTACTGTTTACGCGCTCTGCTTGTTGTGTTACAGACTGCGAGTGTTTGAGACGCAGTGTAAGCCGTCAGTGGACGCGTTTGGTTTCTTCTCCCTGTGGTTGTCCTATTCCCTGTTGCTTGGTTAGTTGAGGCATATTCTACAGTTAGATTTACTATCTGTTATTTAAATTTACAGATATTGGCATGTTTTAGCTGTGTGGTTAGATTTTACGGCTTTATGGTGATTATTTTATTCATGCCATTGCCTGTTTATTTTAATCAAATGCATGCTCTAATTGCTTTAATTTCGCATGATTGCATGTTTAGCACGAGGTAGGAATCAGCGTGACCCCTACTGAGTCTGGCTGTGACTCACCCTTCTCCTTTCAGGTGAGCCGCGCCCGCCGTCTCTTGGTGCTTCCCGTGTGCTTGGAGACCGTCCTTAGCCGCCAGCAGTAGACGGGTCGCCTTTTCGGCCTTCTTTTGTACTTTTGCCGGGATATGCCCCGAGTAGTTGTATTTTTGGACTAGCACTCTTGTGCCTCTGGACTAGTATACATGTTAGCACTCTGATTATTTTAAATTTTACTTTCGTACTTCTGTTAAATTTTATTGCTTAATTCAAATATGCGCACTTTTGATTGCAATTCGTTATACATCCCCTCGACAAACTCTACAAACCCTTTAGGGGCCTCATTAGCCTCTTGGATGGCCTCCCTAGTTCTTAGTATCGATGTTATCGGTATATCGGTATCCGGAGCTCTGGGTCGTCACAGTTGGTATCAGAGCGATGTTGAGGATTTGTATAAGGAATTGGAATTACACTTGTTCAGAGTTAGTCCCTTTGTGTCGTCTATTGCTGGCTTAGGATGTTTTCCGTGAGATTGATGGATTTTCTGTTGTTTTACGTATTCGTCAGTTGCAATATGTCGCCTCGTCGAGGAAGACCTCCTCGAGTTCCAAGGCATTGGCCTAGAGAAGAGAGTGGTTCCGCTCAGCCTCCTGTAGCTCTGCTCCAGTGCCAGTCGTTACTCCTTAAGTTGAAGCGCCTGGTAGTCGAGGCAAGGCTCTTAAAGAATTTCTCTTATTCAATCCGCCAGCTTTTGACGGTCAGGCAGACCCAGAGGTAGCGAGGCAGTGGCTGGATGCTATTGAACGCGTATTCCTATCAATGGAGTGTGCGGAAGATGAAAAAGTGATGTTGGCAGCATTCCAACTCCAGGGTACAGCGATCACGTGGTGGAAGGCCGAGTGGCATATTGTTTTTCATTCCAGGCCGCTTCGGCAGATCACGTGGGTCAAGTTTGTTGCAGCTTTCGAGCATGCCTATACTCCGGCGTGTTTACAGATGACCAAAATGTACCAGTTCATGGAACTTGTCCAGGGCGATATGACCGTGCTGCAATATCAAAACAAATTTATTGAATTGGGTCAGTATGCGCCCCATGTGCTGGCTAATGAAGCATTAAAGACTCAGCAGTTTCTGCGAGGACTCAGGCCTGAACTTAAGCTACCGTTGATTGCCAGTTGTGTTGCTGATCTTGACGGTGCGTGCCAGGCAGCAGTGGCACTCGAGTTAGAGATGGCGAGACCGGGTGGATATTCTCAAGGTGGGTCGGTTCAACCGACGATGCAGTTTCAGCAGACCTATCGGCCGCCAGTATCAAGAGTTCCCCCTGTTGTGCCAGATTCAAGTGGTCTTTCTTCCTCCTCTAAGCACAAGTTCAAGAGATATAGTAAGAAGAAAAAGAAGTTCTTTCAGCAGCTGTCGTCTGGTACTGGTACCGTGCCGCAACAGTTAGCGCCTTCTTCCCAGAGTCGTCAAAGTTCTGCTATCAGTCAGCCATGGACTTGTGCGAGATGTGGTGGCAACCATAAGGGACAACCGTGTTCTCTTCCTATTGTCTGTTTTCGTTGTGACCAACCGGGTCACGTGGTTCGAGATTGCCCGTTGAGGTCGAAACCAGCTCATGTTCCCCAGCTTTTTCAGCCTCAGCAGTCGCAGTTCAGACCTCCTCCTTTGCCTCAACCTCAGCAGCAATTCTATTTGCAAGCTTCAACATCCTCCCAGCAGTCTTCAGCAGCATCTAAGAAGCAAAAGGGCAAGGTGTCCCATATTTATCGGGCAGAAGCAATTGCGTCTCATCTGGTTGAAGGTACTATTATGCTTTATGGTCATTCAGCTCGTGTGTTATTTGATTCTGGTGCTTCTCACTCTTTTATTTCTGAGGATTTCATTACATGCATCGAGGAGCCGACATCAGAAATGACATGTGAACTGTTTGTTGAATTACCTTCTGGAGATTTTATGGTCACGCCTCTGTGTTTAGAAGAATCTCCTATTATGATTAATAATAAGCTCTTGCCGGCGAGATTATATGCGTTGCAGCTGGCAGATTATGACATCATTCTGGGTATGGATTGGTTGGAGCAATTTAGAGCTGTGGTTGACTGCAGATCGAAGAAAGTCTATTTTCAGCCACAGGGAAAACCAGCATTTTATTTTCAAGGCATTCGATCCCGTTCTTCTCGCTTGATTATTTCTGCTATTCGAGCCTGTAGATTGCTTAGTGCAGGTTGTCAGGGATTCCTAGCTTCCGAGGTAGCTGTTGAGACATCATAACGGGATGTCAGTGATATTCCTGTTGTCTGTGAGTTCCCTGATGTGTTTCCTGACGAGTTACCAGGCTTGCCTTCAGAGCGAGAAATAGAAATGGTGATTGAACTGATTCCGGGTACCGCTCCTTTGGCAAAGGCACCGTACCGAATGGCTCCAGTTGAACTAAAAGAATTGCAAGCACAGTTGCTTGAATTGCTGGAAAAAGGTTATATTCACCCCAGTTTTTCTCCGTGGAGTGCTCCAGTGTTATTTGTGAAAAAGAAAGATGGAAGCCTGAGGCTTTGTATTGATTACAGACAACTGAATCAGGTGACTATCAAGAATAAATATCCGCTTCCCAGGATTGATGATTTGTTTGACCAGTTACAATCTGCTACTGTCTTTTCACGGATTGACCTTTAATCTGGCTATTTTCAATTGCGGATCCGGGAGTCTGATGTGGAGAAAACAGCTTTCAGCACTCGTTATGGTCACTATGAATTTTTGGTAATGCCGTTTGGCTAAACAAATGCTCCAGCAGCTTTCATGGACCTAATGCAGCGTGTTTTCCACCCATATCTGGATCAGTTCGTGGTAATCTTTGTCGATGATATTTTGATTTACTCTGCTTCTGAAAAAGACCATATGTAGCATTTGAGGATCGTTCTGCAGACTCTGCGAGATCACGAGCTCTATGCAAAGTTTAGTAAATGTGAATTTTGGCTTCGAGAAATTCATTTTCTTGGCCACGTGATTTCTGGTGACGGAGTAGCAGTAGACCTTGTAAAGATTGAAGCTGTTCTAAATTGACAGAGACCAAGAACTGTGACGGAAATCAGAAGCTTCTTAGGTTTGGCTGGGTATTACCGAAGATTCATCCAAGATTTTGCAAAGATTGCAGCACTAATGACTAGACTGACTCGTAAAGATGTACCCTTCGTTTGGTCAAATCAGTGTGAGGATAGCTTTGTTGAATAGAAAAGGCTTTTGACTTCTTCTCCAGTGTTTACTTTGTCGTATGTCTCGGGTGGATTTGTAGTTTGCACAGATGCTTCTCGAGTAGGTTTGGGTGCAGTGCTGATGCAACATGGAAAAGTTATCGCATATGCATCTCGGCAATTAAAACAGCATGAAGAAAATTATCTCACGCACGATCTGGAGCTAGCTGCAGTTATTTTTACTTTAAAGATCTGGAGACATTATCTGTATGGTGAGAAGTTTCAAATCTTTACTGATCATCAGAGTTTACAGTATATATTCTCCCAGAAAGATCTGAATCTCAAGCAGCGTCGCTGGATGGAATACATGAAAGATTATGACTTTACACTCTCCTATCAGCCTGGTAAAATGAATTTTGTGGCTGATGCTCTGAGCAGGAAAGTACAAGTTAGTCATCTCATGCTTCATGAGTGGAAATTATGGGAACAGCTTGATAAGTGTCTATTTGTTATGACAATTCATTGCATGTACACCATTTTATGTGCATATAATAAGGTAATTATGCATATTTCATAGTTAACCTCAACTCCGCATTTAAATTGGAGCTTTCACACAAATTGATTAATTTGGCAATTTTATTTAATAAATTTGAAGTTGAGGGCCATGAGCATTAATTCTCCATTGCATAATCATGAGCATTTGAGATTTATGTGCACATTGTGGTAATTTTTATAGACTAAAGTGTAATTATGTGTGTGTAGGACACCGAAGATAATTACAAAAGAAGCCGGGGGTAAAACTGTCACCACTACTTTGACCAAGTCAAAAAGTACATATTTTGATTGGAAGGAAAAGAAATTTCAAAAGTTTGAAATTGAGGAAAAGAAACACATATTTCGGTTGGAGGGAAAATTGAATTCAAAGTTTGAAATAAAGGAGAGACATGATGAGCCTTGGAAAAGGGGGTGCCCAAAGTCCAAGAAAGGGGGTGCCCACCTACTTTTCCTCTTCCCCATGCATCATATTCCACTTAAATCTCAACCATCCATCTCCTTTTGATACAATCTCCACCCTTCATCTACTCAACTTTCCCTATAAATAGCCCATGACAAGGAGGAGAAATGGAGTTCTTCTTTTGGCAATTTTTCACTCTTTCTCTCCCTCTCACATCTTTTAGTTCACCGAGTATGCCCTCTTCCGTCCCTCTTCTCCTCTTGCTGTCTTCATGAAAGTTCTTTATTTTTACGATCTCTACAACTTATTCTTCTTCACCATCTTCTAATTCCTTCTGGTTTTCAAGTTATTTTATATTTTTCACTATGCTATCCTGTTCATCTGTGAACCAGTGTTTCTCTCTGTTCTTCCCCTTGTTTCTCACCATTCTAGTCATTTTCTTCTCTTGCTTTCTTCATAAAAGTTCTTTGTTTTTAAAAGATATTCAACTTCTTCTTCTACGCCATCTTCTAATTCTTTCTGGTTTGAAAGTTATTTCTCATTTTTCAACTTGCTGTCCTGTAATTTCACTGTTCATTCGAGGATCTAGCTTTTGTTATTTGTCTGTTTTGAAGCCCTTCCACTCTTCTTTTCTCTCTGAGTTCTTCATCAAAGTTCTTCCTATTATGTAGATCTAGATTTCCTTCTTCTATTACTTCCTCCAATTCTTCTTTGTTTACGAGTTATATTTATTTTCTCACTGTTTTACTCTCCCATCTTTTTCTTTCTTCATCTCCACACAAACCCTTCCACATTTCTCTCTATATTTCTCTCCAAAGTTTATCCTCCACAACTCCCCTTTCATGGCGGCGTGCACATCAAGACGGGCGACGTTCCAAGGCTCGTGACGTGGACGGCGACGGTTTCTTCATCCACCTCTTTCCACGGTGATCTCTTTCAAGGCGGAGCGATACTCTCCAAGGCTCGGCGAGGAGGAGACGACGGCGTCATCACCATTGCTACTATCATCTTCACACCTTAGGCTCCTCTTTTTGTTATTACTTTAGTTTTATTTCACTTCATTGTAATCTCATTGTGTCATTAGTGTAAACTTGTTTCACATTTCATGTACTCTTTCTTTTAAGTTAATGAAAGTTGTTCTCTTGATCTAGTTCTTGATCGTCTTCCACCTCTACCCCCTTCTTCTATCTCTTCTTTTCACTTCATGCAATTAATTTCTATAACATAGGCGCATAATCATAGGTGTTTTTAATTAAGTGTTTGGTTTGTTCTTCATTTCACTATTTTCTTTAAACAAAACAAAATCACAAGTATTTTCTAAAGGACTCCAAGGTTTTTAACTTTAAAAATCTCTTCTTCCCTGTGAATTCGACCCTTCTCGCCACCTTATTACGTCTTACCTTCATCTAGTGCGAGTTGGAAATTTTAAGATTGATACGCATGTTTTAAACGATGAATTTTCGCGTAATCAATTTTTGGCGAGACGACGGCGTCATCACCATGGCTACTATCATCTTCACACCTTAGGCTCCTCTTTTTGTTATTGCTTTAATTTTATTTCACTTCATTGTAATCTCATTGTGTCATTAGTGTAAACTTGTTTCATATTTCATGTACTCTTTCTTTTAAGTTAATGAAAGTTGTTCTCTTGATCTAGTTCTTGATCTTCTTCCATCTCTACCCCCTTCTTCTATCTCTTCTTTTCACTTCATGCAATTAATTTCTATAACATAGGCGCATAATCATAGGTGTTTTTAATTAAGTGTTTGGTTTGTTCTTCATTTCACTATTTTCTTTAAACAAAATAAAATCACAAGTATTTTCTAAAGGACTCCAAGATTTTTAACTTTAAAAATCTCTTCTTCCCTGTGGATTCGACCCTTCTCGCCACCTTATTACGTCTTACCTTCATCTAGTGCGAGTTGTAAATTTTAAGATTGATACGCATGTTTTAAACGATGAATTTTCGCGTAATCAATTTTTGGCGCCGTTGCCGGGGAAGAATGATGATTTTTTATTTAAGAACTTTATTTTCCTTGTGTATATAGTGTACTAATAAAGCTCTCTCTTCTTTTTTTTATAGGTTAAAAAAATTCAAAAAAAAAGAGGTAAGTTTGTATTTCTTTCTTTCATCTTTTGATTTTGTCATTTCATTTTTAAAAAAAAAGAAGCACGAGGGATTGCGCATCAAGTAAGCCTCCAAACTTATTCCTCTCATTTTGTGTCATTTCCTTAATGTTCTTGCATATTATGGTTAGATAGGTTCACTAAATTAAAAAAAAAATTCTTCACATGAACTTAATAAAAATTCTCATTCTAAGAGTAGAAATCACACTTTCATGCATCATTTAGGATAGAAGCTCTTTTTCTTTATTGTCTAATTATTGTTAATTACATTGTTGAAGATTGCGGGAGGCAAGGTGAGTACTCTAACTTTTCCAAAAGTATGCTCATGCATTTTCATGCTTACATAGAACCCCTTGTTTGAACTTACTTTGTTGCATATCATTTCAAAATATCTTAAGGGCAACACCCATAAGCAATATAAGGTGGGAATTTCATCACCCTTCCTTAGCCCACAAATCATAATTCTCTTGCATCTTTGCATCACCTAGACCTCAAATAAAATTCAGTAGACATTGGCCCTAAGTTTACATTGTGGTTCTTGTGTTATTTGAGCTTACCCTCTTATGAAAACCGGTGCCTAAGGCAAGACGGTCGGACGGCAACCGCCTTAAGCGGGCTAGTGGTTTGGCATAATTAGGTCCCTACGAAAGTAAGGTGAACCTCCCACTACCCCACCCCTTACCTGGCCGGTGGAAATATTGAGGGTGAACTTAAGTTTCACTTTAATCATTTTGTGAAACCCAATTTGTAGATCTAGGTCACATCTAGGACAGTAAGTAATTTGTGTGATAACTTATTTGTGTTTACATTAAAAAAAATAAACAAAAATAAAAATAAAAATAAAAATAAAAATCTCATCTTCTCTCTCTTCGTCCTAGTTTGCATCAAAATCAAAAAAAAAATTTGTTAAATCATCTCTCTCTTCGTCCTAGTTCATGCAAGGTAGACGATCTCAACATCCAAACCTACTAGGACCCATTCAAGAAATTGAGAGAGTCTTGTATCCAGGGAACGATCTCCAACAAGATCTCATGGCCGAAAATCAAGGACCTCACCACCAAAATCTAATGGCCGAAAATCACAATCCTCCAAAGCAAATGAAGGACTATTTCTTGCCCAATCAATACCAACCATCTTTCTATGTCCAAGCACCTCAGAACCAGGCAGTTCATTATGAAATCAAGTCTAGTATCATCCAAATATTGCCATCTTTCTATGAAAATCCCAATGAAGACCCTTACAAATATCTTGATGAGTTCCTTCAGATCTGCTCAATTGTTAAAATCCAGAATTTCTCTGATGATGCTCTTAGGCTAACTCTCTTCCCATTCTCTCTCAAAGATAAAGCCAAATATTGGTTAGGAGCCTTGGGTAGGATCATTGATACATGGGCAGAAATATAAAAAGAATTTTTGAAGAAGTTCTATCCCATAGGGCGAACCAATACGATGAGAAGAGCAATTACTGGATTCACACAAAACCCAGGGGAACATATCCATGAAGCATGGGATAGACTAAAAGATTTATTGAGGAAATGCCCCCACCATGGGTTATCAAGATGGCCAATTGTACAGGCATTCTATGAGGGTTTGACGGAGAATTATAGACAGATGGTGGATGCATCATGTGGGGGAGCATTCATGAGTAAGAGCGATGATGAGGCTTATGATTTATTTGAAATGCTTAGTGAAAATTCCATAAGTCATACCTCGCTTTCATCATATGAAAGAATGATTGGGCCTTCTAAGAGGGGTGGACTTTATGAAGTTAAGAGTCAAGGTGAGTGTGAGAACAAGATGGATATTAATGCCATAACCCAAAAGTTGAATAAAATGGATTTGTTGTCGCAAAAGATAGAGAATGTCGATATGGTTGCCCAAAAGCTAGACCAGTTGTTGTCCATGTCTAGACAGGAACCCTCTTTCCCTTCTGCCTCTCAACCTCAACAATTCTCAACCCCAAGTCAAGAAGAAATCTGTGCTTTGTGTTCGAGCCCTAGCCATTCCATGATTGGGTGTCCCACAGCAGCCCAACTCCCCCCATTTATCCAAGAACAAATCTTTGCTGCTCAAGGTGTCTCCAAGCCCACATATGATCCTTATTCAAACACTTACAATCCGGGCTGGAGAAATCATCCAAATTTTTCTTGGAAGTCTAACCAAGGCCCATCCACCCAATCTCATCACTCACACCATCCAAATTCAAAACAATCATTTTCCATGCCAAGTCAGTTAAACCAAAATCTCTCTTATCAGCCTCCTTTCCATCAACAATCACCTTTCCATCAAGCTCAGGCCCCATATCCTCAAGCTCAATTTGCTCAGGGTCAATTTCAGCAAATTCCTGCACATCGTTCACATCAACCACATTATCAACCATCTCCTACTCAGCCCACTTTTGATGACAAGTTTGAACAACTCCAACAACTCATCCTTACCCAAGCACAATCCATTTCCAAGTTGGAGAACCAGATAGGGCAACTTGCTGCCAATAACATGAGAAGAGAGGTAGGTCAGCTCCCTAGCCAATCGGTGGCCAACCCTCGCAATCAACAACCTCCAGGCTTCCCTCCAAGAGCTCCTATTCTTCCTCATCCCAATCAGCCAAACCAACCTCAGCTGCCCCCTCCTATAGGTCCTCATTTCGAGAATGCTAAAGCCATCTCTAGCCTTAGGAGCGGGAAAATTCTTAATGACCCTTATCAGACTAGGGATGTGGGTAGTAGTTCGGGCCAAGATGCCCACGAGGAGAGTGATAGTGAAGATGAGGAGCCAACAATTTTACAAGAAAAGAAGAGGCAAGAGGGGGGAGAAAATAAGCTGGACAAAGGGAAAGCAAAGGTTGATGAATGACCACAAGAGTATGTTCCTAAGGTCCCATTCCCTGATGCATTGAAGCCTAAAGCTCAAAAGAGAAAGCCGGTCCAACAAGAAGAACTAGTGGGATTATTTAAACAGGTGAACATCAATATTCCACTATTGGATGTGATCAAACATGTACCGGCGTATGTAAAATTTTTAAAAGAGCTATGTACACCAAAAAGGGAACCAAAGGTAATAACACAAAAGGTCCGCTTGTCTGAAGATGTCAGCGCAGTTGTTATGAATCATTTGCCTAAAAAATTGAAGGACCCCAGAGCTCCACTGATTTCTTGTGATATAGGTGGAATTACATTTGATAGAGCATTGCTGGACCTTGGAGCTAGTGTGAACTTGTTACCCACCTTTATATATGAGCAGTTTGATATAGGGGAGTTGAAACCCACATCTATAATCCTTCAACTGACAGATCGATCTGTAAAGACTCCGAGTGGACTATTGGAAGATGTGATTGTGAAGGTGCATGAATGTTATTTCCCGGTGGACTTTCTTATTCTAGATATGGCCTCGTCCCAGGAATTAAAGCACACACCTATCATTTTGGGACGTCCGTTTCTTGCTACGGCCAAGGCCAATATAAATTGTGCCACGGGGATGATGGATATTTCCTTTGGAGGAGAAAATGTTTCTCTGAATGTGTTCAAAGCATCTCAATATCCAGACCATGAAGAGGAATGTAATGTCATTGATATTTTTGAAGAACTAATTGAAGAAAGTTTGGAAGTTAATGAGGAATGTCTAGAAGAGGGTAGCATGCTCCAGGATTCCCCACTTTCTAGTGCACCCCACTCTAGAGTAGAGCCACTCCCTCCACTTCAAGTTGAACCTATTCTTCCATCTTTGGATCAGCCGCCTAGTCTAGAATTGAAGGCTCTGTCGGATCCTTTGAAGTATGCTTATCTAGGTCCTAACCAAACTCTGCCCGTAATCATTACTTCCAACCTCACTGCTACTCAGGAATCCCAACTCCTAGATATCCTTCAAGAGCACAAGAGGGCGATAGGTTGGTCAGTGGCCTATTTGAAGGGTATCAGTCCAGATGTGTGTATGCATTACATTTACTTGGAGGATAATGCCAAGCCGAGCAGAGAGATGCAGCGTATAATTAGGCAATTATGCATATTTCATAGTTAACCTCAACTCCGCATTTAAATTGGAGCTTTCACGTAAATTGATTAATTTGATAATTTTATTTAATAAATTTGAAGTTGAGGGCCATGAGCATTAATTCTCCATTGCATAATCATGAGCATTTGAGATTTATGTGCACATTGTGGTAATTTTTATGGACTAAAGTGTAATTATGTGTGTGTAGGACACCGAAGGTAATTACAAAAGAAGCCGGAGGCAAAACTGTCACCACTACTTTGACCAAGTCAAAAAGTACATATTTTGATTGGAGGGAAAAGAAATTTCAAAAGTTTGAAATTGAGGAAAAGAAACACATATTTCGGTTGGAGGGAAAATTGAATTCAAAGTTTGAAATAAAGGAGAGACATGATGAGCCTTGGGAAAGGGGGTGCCCAAAGTCCAAGAAAGGGGGTGCCCACCTACTTTTTCTCTTCCCCATGTATCATATTCCACTTAAATCTCAGCCATCCATCTCCTTTTGATACAATCTCCACCCTTCATCTACTCAACTTTCCCTATAAATAGCCCATGACAAGGAGGAAAAAGGGAGTTCTTCTTTTGGTAATTTTTCACTCTTTCTCTCCCTCTCACATCTTTTAGTCCACCGAGTTCGCCCTCTTCCGTCCCTCTTCTCCTCTTGCTGTCTTCATGAAAGTTCTTTATGTTTACGTTCTCTACAACTTCTTCTTCTTCACCATCTTCTAATTCCTTCTGGTTTTCACGTTATTTTGTGTTTTTCACTGTGCTGTCCTGTTCATCTGTGAACCAGTGTTTCTCTCTGTTCTTCCCCTTGTTTCTCACCCTTCTAGTCATTTTCTCCTCTTGCTTTCTTCATAAAAGTTCTTTGTTTTTAAAAGATCTTCAACTTCTTATTCTACTACATCTTCTAATTCTTTCTGGTTTGAAAGTTATTTCTCATTTTTCAACTTGCTGTCCTGTAATTTCATTGTTCATCTGAGGTTCTAGCTTTTGTTATTTCTCTATTTTGAAGCCCTTCCACTATTCTTTTCTCTCTGAGTTCTTCATCAAAGTTCTTCCTCTTATGTAGATATAGATTTCCTTCTTCTATCACTTCCTTCAATTCTTCTTTGTTTACGAGTTATATTTATTTTCTCACTGTTTTACTCTCCCATCTTTTTCTTTCTTCATCTCCACACAAACACTTCCACATTTCTCTCTATATTTCTCTCCAAAGTTTATCCTCCACAACTCCCCTTTCATGGCGGCGTGCACATCAAGATGGGTGACGTTCTAAGGCTCGTGACGTGGACGGCGACGGCTTCTTCATCCACCTCTTTCCGCGGTGATCTCTTTCAAGGCGGAGCGATACTCTCCAAGGCTCAGCGGGGAGGAGACGACGGCGTCATCACCATTGCTACTATCATCTTCACACCTTAGGCTCCTCTTTTTGTTATTGCTTTAATTTTATTTCACTTCATTGTAATCTCATTGTGTCATTAGTGTAAACTTGTTTCACATTTCATGTACTCTTTCTTTTAAGTTAATGAAAGTTGTTCTCTTGATCTAGTTCTTGATCTTCTTCCATCTCTACCCCCTTCTTCTATCTCTTCTTTTCACTTCATGCAATTAATTTCTATAACATAGGCTCATAATCATAGGTGTTTTTAATTAAGTGTTTGGTTTGTTCTTCATTTCACTATTTTCTTTAAACAAAATAAAATCACAAGTGTTTTCTAAAGGACTCCAAGGTTTTTAACTTTAAAAATCTCTTCTTCCCTGTGGATTCGACCCTTCTCACCACCTTATTACATCTTACCTTCATTTAGTGCGAGTTGGAAATTTTAAGATTGATACGTATGTTTTAAACGACGAATTTTCGCGTAATCACAGCTTCCGAGTGAGGCATTCAGTGTGGATATCCCTGTCGATCCGCCTATAGCAGTTTGTGCTAGTCTGTCTATGACTTCAGCTCTATATCAGCAGATTAAAGAAGCTCATCAGGCAGATTTGGAATTGCCCCGAGTGATAACGATGCATGATATTGAATTTTATGATGAGCTGGTTGTCAGTTTTCGAGGCAGATTGTATGTTCCAGCAGATGATGTTTTGAGGCAAGCAATTCTGAAAGAAGCGCATGGTTCCCGCTTTGCGATTCACCCCAGTACCACCAAGATGTATCAGAAATTGAGAAAGTAGTTCTGGTGGCCAGGCATGAAAAAGGATGTTGCTGCTTTTGTTTCTCGTTGCTTGACTTGTCAGCAGATAAAGGCAGAACACCAGAAACCAGGTGGATTGCTGCAGCCATTAGAAATTTTGATGTGGAAGTGGGATCATGTCACTACCGATTTCATTGTTGGGTTACCTCGCACTTCTCAAGGTTTTGATGGGATCTGGCTGTTGGTTGACAGATTGACGAAGACAGCTAGATTATTGCCAATAAAAGTTTCCTGGAGCGTGCAGAGGTTGGCCGAGCTTTATGTTCAAAAGATTGTGTCACTGCATGGAATCCCTATTTCACTTGTGTCAGATCATGATCCACGATTTACCTCCAGCTTCTGGCGCAGTTTTCATAAAGCACTTGGCACGGAGTTAGCTTTCAGTTCAGCGTATCATCCTCAGTCTGATGGATAATCAGAGAGAACTATCCAGACTTTAGAAGATATGCTGAGATCTTGTTGCCTAGATTGGCAAGTTTCGTGGAGTCAACATTTGCCACTTGTTGAATTTGCTTATAATAATAGTTTTCACTCCAGTATTGGTATGGCTCCATATGAAGCGCTGTACAGTCATCCTTGTCGTACTCATCTGAATTGGTTTGAAGCAGGTGATCATCTTTGACAGGGCCTGATATGGTACAGCAATGTTCTGATGTGGTTCGTCTGATCAGGCAAAGGCTGTTGACAGCTCAGAGTCGGCAGAAAAGCTATGCAGATCAGCGCAGACATCCACTACTGTTTGAGCCAGGAGACATGATTTTTGTCAAGGTGTCTCCGATGAAAGGTGTTTCGAGATTTGGGAAGCATAGAAAACTTAGTCCACGTTATGTTGGCCCATTTCCTATTTCAAAATCTGTGGGTCAGGTGGCTTATCGTCTTCAGTTACCAGCGGCTATGCGGGCAATTCATGATGTGTTCCACGTCTCTCAGTTGAGGAAATATGTGCCAGATCCCTCCCACGTTCTGGATGATTCAGTTTGGCCAGAGGTGACTGCTGATTTATCTACTCCAGAGTTTCCTATCAGGATTGAAGACAGTCGTGAGCAGCGGTTGAGAAACAAAGTAATTCCTCTGGTAAAGGTTGTCTGGCAGCGTCACTCAGGCAATGAAGCAACTTGGGAACGTGAGGATGAGATACGACAGCTTTTTCCTTTCTTATTCCAGTGAGGTATAAATTCCTTTTCTCAGTTTCCTCCTTATCCTTAGTTTTTAAATTTCGGGGTCGAAATTTTTATTAGGAGGGAGGGACTGTAAGGCTCGTGCCTTAACGGATCTTTAGTGGTTCGGACTCAGAATCCATGTGGTAATTTCTAGCTATTTTTCTGGATTTTAGGAATTTTTCTGGCATTTTTCGAGAATTAATAAGAATTGTTTAGATTTAATCCCGGAATAAATGTATATACATAATTTCAAAAAGGGCATAAATGCAATTTTACTTAGTTGAGGGTTAAAATGCAATTTGAGTTAAATTTTGAAAAAAAAAATTTATAAAAATATCACTCGATCTCTTTCTCCCCTCACTTTTTCTCTCTCTCTCTCCTCTCGCGATCTCTCTCCCTCTTTGGGCTCCGGGCCCGTCCGGGCCACTGCAGGTGTCGAGGGAGGTACCGTTGGGGAGCTGGAGACGAGTGGAGCGCGGTGACGTAAGTTTCGTCTCGAACCGCGGAGCGAGGTGACGGGATCGGGCGATTGAAGGCGTAGTGGTTCGCGGCTCGTGCGCGCGCCGAACGCCATTTTCGTCGCGATCGAGGTAGGGGGATGGATTCCCTGCATCGCTAGGATCATTTTCATGCCTCTTGCATCATGATCCGAGTTCGTTTGCCAAGGTTTCCGTGCATTTCCCCATGTTAGCCTATTTTCATTTAATTTCTTGAAATCAATTAAAATAGGCTTCTTTTTGCATTTTGATGGCATGTATGGTTGTGGAATGGCCGGATTATATGGCAGGTTTAGTTTTTTTCGATTTTCCAGCTTGTTGTAGCCCTCCGGGCGGATTTCCAACCAGGTGAGGGTGTGTCCCGCCGTGACGCCGTTTATGCGATCGTCCGTGGACCGTTCATCACATGAGCGGTCGTGACCTCATCGTTTAAACCCCTTTGTGCGGCCTTCACAGGACCGTTTCATCCCTGGTGCGGCTACACTCTAGCCGTTTATCCTTAGTACCATAGGGAGGTACACTAGAACGGCCCAAGTGAAACCGCCCATCCTTGTAGTGCGGCTAGTACCCAACCGTCCATCTTTGTTGTGCGGTCTATCGTAGGACCGTTTACGCTGTTGACTTTCAATGGCGATTCGTTGATGCGGTCTTGACCCATCCGTCCATCATAGTATCGCGGCCCATTGGGGACCGTTTAACCCTCTTGCTGCCAGTTTCAAACCGCAAACCCCATGATTTTAGTAGCCGATATAATGGTGCGGCCCAGGCCCAACCGTCCAACTCCTTGGCGCAGTCCGGGTGGAACCGTGTGTGTCCAGTTGAGTGGCCAGTCTCAAGCCGTTCAACCCTGGTGCGGCCCGGTTATAACCGTTCATCTTTGGCAGCAGTTATTTTTCGGCTTATTATGCGATTTTTCGTAAATATCGCCGTGGTTAAATTATTTTCAAAATGATGGCATATTTTAGATCCCAATAGAGTAGCTTTTCTTTCCTTGTAATGGAGCCACTAGTGTAGCCCTAAGGCCTTTGAGTTGCCGACCCGCCTGGGGATGGCGGAGGGATGTTCCCGTCACACGGTTTGTAAGCTAGTTGCGTGGGCTCCCGGCCAGTGGTAGTGTCCTACCGAGGGAGAAAACTAGCTAGAGGGCCTGGCTCAGGCAAGAGTCAGTGTGTGCACACGTAGTCAGAGGCGTTGGACTGACACTAACGAGTGTCACTCTGACTAGTCACTTGGTTTGGTACTGTTTACGCGCTCTGCTTGTCGTGTTATAGACTGCGAGTGCTTGAGACGCAGTGTAAGCCGTCAGTGGATGCGTCTGGTTTCTTCTCCCTGTGGTTGTCTTGTTCCCTGTTGCTTGGTTAGTTGAGGCATATTCTACTAGTAGATTTACTTTCTGTTATTTAAATTTACAGATATTGGCATGTTTTAGCTGTGTGGTTAGATTTTACGGCTTTATGGTGATTATTTTATTCATGCCATTGCCTGTTTATTTTAATCAAATGCACGCTCTAATTGCTTTAATTTCACATGATTGCATGTTTAGCACGAGGTAGGGATCCGCGTGACCCCTACTGAGTCTGGCTGTGTCTCACCCTTCTCCTTTCAGGTGAGCCGCGCCCGCCGTCTCCCGGTGCTTCCCGTGTGCTTGGAGACCGTCCTTAGCCACCAACAGTAGACGGGTCGCCTTTTCGGCCTTCTTTTGTACTTTTACCGGGGTTTGCCCCGAGTAGTTGTATTTTTAGACTAGCACTCTTGTGCCTTTGGACTAGTATATATGTTAGCACTCTGATTATTTTAAATTTTGCTTCCGTACTTTTGTTAAATTTTATTACTTAATTCAAATATGCGCACTTTTGATTGCAATTCGTTAAACATCCCCTCGACAAACTCTACAAAACCTTCAGGGGCCTCATCAGCCTCTTGGGTGGCCTCCCCAGTTCTTGTGATGTGAAACATTGACGGGAATGCAGCAAGTGACAATGATCCCTTCGACTTAATTCGCAAACGCATTCACAAAAGTCGAGAAAGTTTGGAAGACGCCGTCTCACCGTGCGCACCCGTCACCCGTGGTGACTCGATGATGCCGAGTCGAGGTGGGGGAGAGGGACCCTTGCTGGTAGAGGGCCAGCACAACTAAGGTTTTCCCTCCCGAAGGTAGGATGCCCACGATCAAGGGCGGCCGGGTGCCTTGGGGGCACAAGGTCACTCACTCACTATTATCCACGATGACCACTCAGGATGGTGGCTCCGGGAACGGGCACTCTCTCACCGACCAGCGGACAAGTTTTATGGATATGAAATGAACAGAAGTAAATGGAGCAAGGGCAGGAGCTCACCTGGTTGGTTTGAAGAAACCAACCCCGGTCGGAGACGATGGGCGAGCGGGGAAGTGTGGGTTCCCCGCACACTGCGCCGGTGAAGCTTGAATCCTGTTTAATTAGTTACACTCACTACACCTCTCGCAGGAGGGTGGACTTGGGGTGGGGATGATTGAATTACATGCAAACACTACCTCCACGCAGGGAGGGGCGGTGAGCCGGCCAGGCGGGGAGGGGAGATTCGCCGGAAACGCGAAAGGAGAAGCCGATGTCGAATCTGCCTGCACTCTGCGACGAATGACTGACAGTCACTGTTGAGGTCGTAACTTCTAGTCCGGAATTCTGCTGATGATGAGACCAGAGGGGAACTCTTCGTAACTAGGGCTGGGATGCCTCAGAATTATGTTGAATTCTTCTGATGTCGTTGCTGTCCGTAGTGGAGGTTCGAACAGCGCGACAGAATCTGGGACTGGCAGCTTCTGATCTCACACAGCAGGTTGCAGAGAGTGTCCCGATCGCTTCTGGACTCCGAATCATGAACCGCCAGAGTTTCTGGAACCGTGGACGAGCCCTCTTCGCAGAAAAACTGACGGGGAAGCCGTCTGATGTCGGAGAGTACTGGGGGACTCAGAATAGTGGAGGCAGGTCGTTGCAGACTGTGGGAGGCAGACCCGCGCAGCCGAGGGAGAAAAATGGTAACTTCGGCCCACGGACGTGGAACGAAGCTCCGCTTCTTGATTCTGAATGTCGACTGGACGAGGGAGAACTTTTTAGAAGAGCTCGAGGCCGAATTCTTCCGTGGTCCGTCGTGGTACAGGCTCTAACCTGGTTCAGGTACTCTGCAGGGGTGACTCTGCGCCGTCGGGGGAGATCGGTCCTCCCGGACAACCCCGGACTCAGAATGGGGCGGGATCACCTCGCCTGCGAAGCTGATTGGACGACCTTTCCATAAATGTATGATACGACTTCAGATGTTGCCGTATGACTCCGTGGTTGCTTCTGCAAGTCGACCCTTTCTGCTACACTCGAACTGAGAGCTGTAATTTGAAGAAGATGGGGGGGGGAAAGGGGGTTTATGGGAGGGGAAGTGAGGTGGATGGGTATGGGGATGACCCTTGGCTGTGATGGGGTCTGGGAGGGGGTGTTCCAAGAAGTGGGAGGGGGAGAATGAGGCCTGGAAGGAGGTGTTTGCAGTGGCTGAGAGGGGAGTTGCGAAATTGGGCTTGGAGGGAAAGGGGGAAGGTGAGGGGGCACAAGTGGGTGGGGGGGGAATGGTTTCCCTCCTTTGGATTTGGAATGGGTTTAATGGAAAGGGATTAATGGTAGCCTAGAGAATGGGAAGGGTTGCCTTGGGGAGGGGAAGAGGTGTTTGGGAGAATGGATTCCCCCTTGGGAAGGTGAAAGGGTGAATGGGGAAGGGGAAAGGTGTCTAGGAGAATGGTATTCCACCTAGGAGGTTGGGGGGGAGTAAATGGGAGGTATAGGGAAGGGAGAGGGGTTTAATGAGGAGTGAATGAGGAGGAGAGAGAGAGAATTTCGAAATTTTGGGGGGAAGAGAGAGAAAGTGGCGCCCTAGAGAGAGAGAGAGAGAGAGAGAAGAGAGAGAGAGAGCTAGAGAGAAAGAGAGAGGTGCACTAATGCTTGGCAAATTCTATCAAATCTTCATTAGCTTCAACTGGTGGGATTGGGGTCCTATTTATAGGAATCCCACAATTCAACATAAGTCCCTGACTTTTGGACTAATGACAACTAACCAAGGGGGAAAGGGGCGCCCCTGGGCCAAGCCCATATAACTGGGCCCATTAACCAATCTAACTGACATAATGATAATAAACTTAGGTAGATGACTCATTAACCTAGGGACTTGACTCAAATAAAAGAAAAATTACAATGATATGACTCCAGAAAAATATGAAAATTACATAACTCGACTCAAGAAATCAAGACGAACACAATGGCGATCATCGGGACCCATGGAGAAATGGGAAGTGGTAAGCGATGTCCCCATCATACTCCCGGGGTGCAGAGAACTCGACTCTGTCGAGTAAGGGTCCACCCTGCTGCGGTACTGCTCCGATAGGTCAGGATCCAGCTGCTGGAGTTCCTCCCGAATCACCCAGGCGTCAACCGAAGGTGGTCGTCCCTTCCACCTAACCAGATATCGCTCATACGCCTTGCTCCGTGTGGTAGTGATCTGTTCATCTAATATCCGCTCCACTTGATCACGCTGGTTTCTCTGGCTAGATGGAGCTCTTGTTGGTGTGGGGGCTCTCTCAAGGGGTGGGATAGGCTGGATCTCCTCACTGGGTGTCACCGTGGGACCCTTGTAGGGCACCAGGTCAGCCACATTGAAAGTGGGGCTTACTCCGTACCCTTCGGGGAGGTCGAACACATAAGCATTTGTGTCAAGGCGCCTCAATACCTGAAAGGAGCCTGCTCCACGAGACCTCAGTTTTGAGACAATCTCAGTCCTCACCATCACAAAATCACCGACATGGATTTCTTGGTGGCGACAGTGGGAATCGGCTAATTCCTTAAGAACCTTGCTGCTCTTGTTTTTGTGTTTGCGAATGTTACCATGCAATGTCGTGAATGATGATCCTATAGGGATGAAGGGAGGGCTTGGACAACCAAATTCAGCCCTATCAAGTGTTAGTTTGGTTTTGACAGACTTAGGAGGACCAGGGCATCCATGAATTGACCTATCATGCTTAGAAACCATGTGGACCTTGATGCACTTAGGTGGACCGGGGCAGCCACAAATGGCCCTATCATGCCTGAGGTGGATGAAGAGTGGGGGAGGACCAGCATGTCCAAATGTGGCTCTATCAGGTATGGGTGCAATGAATGCCGGAGGACCTGGACTTCCATGTAGACTCCTATCATGCATAAGATGGATGATGAATGGGGGTGGACCTACATATCCAAATGTGAACCTGTCATGCACTGGACCTAGTGTGTATGTGACACAAATGAGATGACTAGCCCTACCAGGTGGGGCAAAATGTTGTGGCACATGCATTACCATCAAGATGGTCCCATCTTTAGGTGGGGGTGGATTTGGGGATTTCCACTCATAGGGGTCGAAGGGGTCCAAGAAGGTGGATATTTTGGGATAGGTCACTTCCTCATTTCCTAGGTGGATGTCACCCTCGGTCATGGCTCTCATAGTGTGAACTAAGTAGTGGAATGGGTGGGTTGGGTTCAACATGGTGGGTGAGGGTAGGAGGGAGTGGGTGGTGGGTAAGGCGGCTAGGTCCCATGGGTTCAATGTCTTCCATAGGGAGGGATCAAAGGGGTCATGGAATGTGTTACCAAGGAAGGGGTATTCTATCTCCTCAAGGTCTTCAAATGATGGTGAGTCCTCCTCCTTAAATGAAGTAATTGAACCGAAGTCCTTGGCGGGTTGGTTGGCCATGAATGGAGGGCTTGGCATCCTACCCGAAATAAGTAACTCTAATTCGCGGATAGCATCAGGCTCTTCGGGTGTTGGGAGGAATAAAAGAAGGTCGCTAGTGTAGCAACCCACAGTGTATATCGAGGAGATGGACCCGACACATAGGTGTAGGAGGTCAAGGCTCCTAGGTTGGTCGACTACAGTGGTCAACATGCCAGTTAACTCCATTTGCCAAGATAGACCCTTAAGAAAATCCCCTAATGTTTCCACTTGATAGGATGATTGGATTGTGGTGTGATAGGTGGGTAAGGGTACTATAGGAAGGTTTTGTTCCATAGGAGGGCAAACATGAGCCATGAGATCTCTAAATGGGTTCTCCTTTAGCCAACGTGAAAGGGGTTCTCCTAAGATGAGCTCGGCCCCTACTAGGGAGGGTGGTGTAAGGTGAAGACCACCATGTGAAGTTTCTTCTTCTTCCTGGACATGGGTGATCTCCATGGCGGGGGTTGGGTCCGGAGTGTTCACCACTATGGGGTCGGGTATGGGGATCATGGTTTCCTCTACCAAGGAGGTGAGTAAGTCCATTGTTTGTGGGGTGATGATGACTGGCATATGGCTCTTTTGGGGTGGTGGGTAATGGGGGACTTGGGATAGGATGGGGAGGGGTAGAAGTGGAGGCCTAGGTTGGGCATCTTGTAACTCATGGGGGAGGGTGCACCCCATTTGGCTCAATGGGTCTTCTTTGGGTAGGAATGAGTTCTCTTGACCTATTTGGGCCTCATATTCTTCTTCCCAATCTAGGGGAGCCTCATAGTCTTCGGTCACCTCCGTAAGTTCCTTTTGGAAATGGGTGGGATGAGGATTTGTGGAAGCTTGTGGGGTGTGGGTTTGATGGGGAATGTTGGGTTGGGTGGTGGCCAATTTGGTTTTAATGGTGGTGGTGATCGGGATTGGAATCATTTGGGGTGGTGGAGATTGGACCCTAAGGGAGGTCTTGGGTTGACGGGGAGGGAAAGGGGGAGTGGGAGTGCTCCTCGGGTTATGGTTCTCAAGGTAGGAGTGGGAAGGTCGGGGAGCGTAGTTCTTCCTAAGCTCAAGGTAGGAGTGGGAGGGTCGGGGAGCGTAGATCTTCCTAAGCTCAATCTTCATCTCTTCCCATGATCCTATGGGCTCTTGCCTCCAAATCCTTCTTAAGCTCACTATGCGATCCCACTCCTTCTTGGCTTGTCCCCGAAGCCACCCTGTGGCCCTGCGGACCCTAGCATGTCCATAGACCCTAGTCCTATCAAAGTGTTTATCCATGGTAGCCTCCCACTTTAGGTAGGCATTAGGATTGGATCCGTCAAAACTAAGGTCTCCTTCTAGGATGATGTCCATGAGGAGGGGGTCAATCGGACTCTTGTGGACGACCGTGTTGAGGGGACTTAACCAATGTGGAGTGTACATGATGATGCACTGGGTGGCCCGAAAATGACTCTAAATGCGAATGCGCCCTAGGACCAACTTGTAGAGAGACAAGTTGTGAACTTGCTCTGATACCAACTGATGTGAAACATTGACGGGAATGCAGCAAGTGACAATGATCCCTTGGACTTAATTCGCAAACGCATTCACAAAAGTCGAGAAAGCTTGGAAGACGCCGTCTCACCGTGCGCACCCGTCACCCGTGGTGACTCGATGATGCCGAGTCGAGGTGGGGGAGAGGGACCCTTGCTGGTAGAGGGCCAGCACAACTAAGGTTTTCCCTCCCGAAGGTAGGATGCCCACGATCAAGGGCGGCCGGGTGCCTTGGGGGCACAAGGTCACTCACTCACTATTATCCACGATGACCACTCAGGATGGTGGCTCCGGGAACGGGCACTCTCTCACCGACCAGCGGACAAGTTTTATGGATATGAAATGAACAGAAGTAAATGGAGCAAGGGCAGGAGCTCACCTGGTTGGTTTGAAGAAACCAACCCCGGTCGGAGACGATGGGCGAGCGGGGAAGTGTGGCTTCCCCGCACACTGCGCCGGTGAAGCTTGAATCATGTTTAATTAGTTACACTCACTACACCTCTCGCAGGAGGGTGGACTTGGGGTGGGGATGATTGAATTACATGCAAACACTACCTCCACGCAGGGAGGGGCGGTGAGCCGGCCAGGCGGGGAGGGGAGATTCGCCGGAAACGCGAAAGGAGAAGCCGATGTCGAATCTGCCTGCACTCTACGATGAATGACTGACAGTCACTGTTGAGGTCGTAACTTCTAGTCCAGAATTCTGATGATGATGAGACCAGAGGGGAACTCTTCTTAACTAGGGCTGGGATGCCTAAGAATTATGTTGAATTCTTCTGATATCGTTGCTGGCCGTGGTGGAGGTTCGAACAGCGCGACAGAATCTGGGACTGGCAGCTTCTGATCTCACACAGCAGGTTGCAGAGAGTGTCCAGATCGCTTCTGGACTCCGAATCATGAACCGCCAGAGTTTATGGAACCGTGGACGAGCCCTCTTCGCAGCAAAACTGACGGGGAAGCCGTCTGATGTCGGAGATGACTGGGGGACTCAGAATAGTGGAGGTAGGTCGTTGCAGACTGTGGGAGGCAGACCCGCGCAGCCGAGGGAGAAAAATGGTAACTTCGGCCCACGGACGTGGAACGAAGCTCCACTTCTTTATTCGTAATGTCGACTAGACGAGGGAGAACTTTGTAGAAGAGCTCGAGGCCGAATTCTTCCGTGGTCCGTCGTGGTACAGGCTCTAACCTGGTTTAGGTACTCTGCAGGGGTGACTCTGCGCCGTCGGGGGAGATCGGTCCTCTCGGACAACCCCGGACTCAGAATGGGGCGGGATCACCTCGCCTGCGAAGCTGATTGGACGTCCTTTCTAGAAATGTATGATACGACTTCAGATGTTGCCGTATGACTCCGTGGTTGCTTCTGCAAGTCGACCCTTTCTGCTACACTCGAACTGAGAGCTGTAATTTGAAGAAGATGGGGGGGGAAAAGGGGGTTTATGGGAGGGGAAGTGAGGTGGATGGGTATGGGGATGACCCTTGGCTGTGATGGGGTCTGGGAGGGGGTGTTCCAAGAAGTGGGAGGGGGAGAATGAGGCCTGGAAGGAGGTGTTTGCAGTGGCTGAGAGGGGAGTTGCGAAATTGGGCTTGGAGGGAAAGGGGGAAGGTGAGGGGGCACAAGTGGGTGGGGGGGGGATGGTTTCCCTCCTTTGGATTTGGAATGGGTTTAATGGAAAGGGATTAATGGTAGCATAGAGAATGGGAAGGGTTGCCTTGGGGAGGGGAAGAGGTGTTTGGGAGAATGGATTCCCCCTTGGGAAGGTGAAAGGGTGAATGGGGAAGGGGAAAGGTGTCTAGGAGAATGGTATTCCACCTAGGAGGTTGGGGGGGAGTAAATGGGAGGTATAGGGAAGGGAGAGGGGTTTAATGAGGAGTGAATGAGGAGGAGAGAGAGAGAATTTCAAATTTTGGGGGGAAGAGAGAGAAAGTGGCGCCCTAGAGAGAGAGAGAGTAAGAGAGAGAGAAGAAGAGAGAGAGAGAAGAAGAGAGAGAGAGGTGCACTAATGCTTGGCAAATTCTATCAAATCTTCATTAGCTTCAACTGGTGGGATTGAGGTCCTATTTATAGGAATCCCACAATTCAACATAAGTCCCTGACTTTTGGACTAATGACAACTAACCAAGGGGGAAAGGGGCGCCCCTGGGCCAAGCCCATATAACTGGGCTCATTAACCAATCTAACTGACATAATGATAATAAACTTAGGTAGATGACTCATTAACCTAGGGACTTGACTCAAATAAAAGAAAAATTACAATGATATGACTCCAGAAAAATATGAAAATTACATAACTCGACTCAAGAAATCAAGACGAACACAATGGCGATCATCGGGACCCATGGAGAAATGGGAAGTGGTAAGCGATGTCCCCATCATCTTGGCATCGGTGTATCGAAGTTATCGGTATATCGGTATCCGGAGCTCTGGGTCGTCACAGTAACAGCCCAATCCTGGAGCGTCACATGAATATAACGGCCCAGTCCTTGACCGTCACATTGTTTGAATTCGTTAACCCGAGGTTTGACCAAAGGGTTGATATTTCAAGGTTCCTAGATGGATTATTGATGTTCTAGGATGGATCATATTGATCAAGATACTTAAATTAAGTTATGGAAAGTAAGAAATATACCGTTATGATGTCGACTTATTTCATGAGCATAACATAGTATAAGTCATTCTTGATCTCCCATGTTCTTAATTGAAGCGTTCATTCATTGAAATATTGATTATCATGAACTTATTGAATTATACATTCTTAGCCATACTTTATTGTTACATGCGTGGAAGTAGCTTGATTTATACTTGAAGATGCGATCGATCACTGATTGTGTTCAAGGGCTCTATGCTAGTCCCCTCGGCTGATTGCCAGAAACATACTATTATAAACCATAGGGTATGATGCTACTGGCGTCGCATTGTGCTGGGAGTACTTTCTCTATAAATAAGTGAAGATCCACGGCACGACATGACTTTATTGTACATGACTTGATATTTCACAGAAATTCACAAAGTACTTGCTCATAAGTAAAAGATACTGGAGTGATGATTATGTGGCTTGCTAGTATATTCTCGATACATTCTTGTTCATGAAAGGCCAATAACATGCTCTTGTCACATTATTGCTAGTTCATTCTTGCTCTCATTCTATCTTACATGATCATCTTGTTACTTTGGTTTAACCGCGTGATTGATCATATTTGCATGATTTTACCTTATTTCTTTAGAGCTAAAATGATAAATACTTTAATGATGCCTTCATGTTGATGCGAAGATACCTACTGGGTAAGTGTGCTCATTACCTATTTCCAATCTTTTGAGGAGATGGAAGTGATTCGAATTCTTCGGGTTATAAAAGTAGCGGGTCCGAGAGTGAATGAAAGTGTCGTCAAGATGAGGGTGAAGACTTAGAAAAGTCTATATTGTTTAGATTGAGTCTATGTAATTTTTCTATTTCTTGAGTCCGATAGATTGGAAGTTGAAAGTTATTGTATTTGAATATTAATTATCAATGAAATAAGTTGGAGATTTGATTAAAATATTATGCAGTTGCATTAATGTGTGTGATTATCTTGCGCTCTGATCATTCTTGCTTGCAAGAGGCTTACCATGCCGGCTGTTCTTGTTCCCCGAGCGAGTCTTCCGCTGTCATAAAGGCTCGGGATGTGACAGTTAAGTTGGTATCAGAGCCTAAGTCTCAGGACTTAGGGAAAAGAGTCATGTCCTAGGATAAGTCCAAGGTTTAAGGACCCCTACCTATGAACTACGGAAGAAATTTCCTTACCCATGCGAGGATTGGGTAGAGCCCGAGATGAGATAGTTATATAGAAATTATCTTAGGATAAATCTTCCCGACTCTAAATAACTAAAATGTCCATGATTCTCAGGTACCTTGATTCTTAATGGCTCATCGTATAAACTGGGACGAGATGCAGCAAACTGTTGCGGGACTTACTCAAGCCTTACAAACAGTGGCCCAAGCTGGTGGAAGGGCTGGCGCGGGTAACTTGCACGGTAATTTCTGAAGTTTAAATCTCCCACGATTCTCTGGATCTTCTAACCCAGATGAAGCGGAAAACTGGATCGACGAGATGAATCGAATATTCGATGTCATGCAATGCACCGACCAGGAGAAAGTTCGACTTGCCACATTCCAACTCAACAAGGATGCTCGTACATGGTGGGAATCTATTCCGACGCCGCCTGCGGATGCACCTCATACATGGGAGGGTTTTCTTACACTTTTTCGAGCCAAGTACTTCTCCGAGCATGTAAAAGAGAGGAAGGCTATGGAATTTACCTCCTTAAAATAAAGAGCCATGTCCGTGGCAGAATATGAATTACAATTCTCTCGATTAGCACCTTATGCTCCTCACTTGGTAAGCACAGATTTATTGAAAGTCAATCGATTTATGGATGGTTTAATACCCGGATTTATCCAACAACTTGGAACCCAGAATATCCGCACCTATACTGAGATGGTTCAAAGAGCGCACCTATGTGAAAGAACCATGGAGAAGGTGGAAAGGCTTCGAGGAGAAAGGTCAAGCCGAAAACATGTTAGGCAAGAAGAACGAGAAGTGGATGAGGGTGAAAATCGTCACATTAAGAGGTCCCGTAATGGGAACGGTAATGGAAAAAGAAATGGAAATGGAAATGGAAAGAACGAGAAAGTTAAAGAAGAGAAAGAGCAAGCCGTGGCACCTTGCTCATTTTGTGAAAAGTTTGGGCACTCGGCAGAACAATGTTGGAAACGTCTCGGCGCTTGTCTCAAGTGTGGAAGCCGGTAACATCGCTTGCCCCTGTGTTCTTTAATCAACGGACAATCTTCAAGGGATAACAACGGATACGGGAAGCAAGGACGATTAAATGCCATTCTAGATGAGGGAGGTGAGATGATAAAAGGTACTCTCTTAACCCATTCGCCTTACGTTAATTCTTAATATATTAAAATACGTACACTCTCCGTAGAAACTCATATATTGAATTTGGGGACCAAATTATCTTAAGGGGGGGAGGGTGTACGGCCCCAATAATTTTATAAAGTATTTTTGGTATATTTAATTATTTTCTGGGAATTTTAAAGACCCAAAATGGATTAATAAATAAATATTAGATTAAATAAATCATTATAAGGCCCAATTTATGTTAAGTAATTATTCTAGCTTTGATAATTGAAACCCAATAGGTTAAAAGACCAAGCCCAATAAGTTTGGCCCATATTCTAGAATGTTATTTAGCCTATTCACGTATTTTAAGGATAAATACTATTTATATAGATAATTATATAGGATAAACGAATAAAAGAGTTTTATTAATTTGAAACTCTGTACACGTTTGATGTAACAGTTTGTCGGGCGACTGCTACAACCATATAACGCATTAAGCCTGGACCGTCATATGCCGTAAGTCCGTGAAGAGAAGAACAAGCCAAAAGATCAGATTTTTGTTAACTTATCTCTTAGGGATCGAGATGGGAAGACTAATAGAGGTGTTAAGTACTCTTAGAAGTTGATCTAAGCTTTAACAAGAACTCTAGAATCGATCTAATCCTCAAACCCTAGCCAAAACCCTATAAATATGACCTAGTTTTGAACTGAGCAACCCTTACTTTTGGCTCGTGAAGAAACAAGGTAAGGAGTCACAATTTCCGATAAGTTCTTTAGAATATTTTGTTTATAATACATTAGAGTAATAGCTCTCCAAATTTTGTGCTAGGAGATTAACCAACCAAGGAGATAGAAGCTTCCAAAGTTGCTGGTCGGACTATAGTAACCCAGGAAACTGAACGCAAGACCCCTGAAGATCAAGAGATTAGGACGTCTAAACGAGGTAATTAGAGTTCAATCCTTTAGAACTTTTTGTTCACCTTAGTTTCAGCTTCTTACCCTCAAAATTTCACATCCTTAGGTCAAGAGGCTGAGGAGCTAGAGCAGCATGAAGTTGCTGAAAAGTCACAAGAAGAGAGGAACTAGGGCGGTCCTTGAAAGCTCAAATTAGAAGTTTAAAACCTAATTAAGCGATAGGTCATCTCATGATTGGCAAAACATCTTGTTAGGGATAAAAGTCCTCTTGTTTTGATTTATTTCATGTATGATAGATCATAGATTTCATATTTTAATAGTTCTATACATTCATGCATCTCTTAGCCCTAAATGAAAAATAAAAGATATTATCTTATCTATCCACTAAAACCCATACATATAGTGGGCCTATACTTCGTTTATCATGTCTGGAATAGTTGTAGTATTTTGATTTCCAGGCATGTTATGTTTTCATAAACCTTTACTTTATTTTACTGTCAGCAGACGATCTGACGCATCAAGGTAAGACCGTCAGAATGATCTAACGGCCTTACGATAAGCCGTCACACCCTCTGTTGTATTTGAATTGTCTCTGACGCACCATAACAGGAGCGTTACACTACTGTAACGGCCCCTCGATAAGCCGTCACAAGACTGTAACGCGCCTATCTTAGACCGTCAGACACTGTGTTCTGTCAGCCCGAGACAGAATGATAACCAGTTAAAGTTTACCTATAAATAAGCTTAGATAGCTAAGTTTGGAACTGTTATCATGACTTTAAGTTTAGTTACTGATTCATAATCGAAAGCGCATGATTAAGGTGTCTTAAGTTATTTTAAGTTATGTTAATTTCATGTGCCAAAATTCTATAGCTTTGTATCTAAATCATGATTTTCAATGATGTATGAACGGAGTTTTATCATAGTTTCATATTGTTACACATTCTCTCTTATCAATAGAGTCATTTTATTTAAGTACATGGTACATATTTTGCTATGTTGTCCATTAGTTTACACTTTGCACTATAGGAACATTATTCTTGGACTTGAGGACCTCTCTATTGGATATTCCTTCGAATGGACTAGGAAATCTTGTTTCAAGGCCTCCGTAATTTTCTGCGAGCCTGGGATTCCCACTAGGACGCCGAGTTGGTTGTACCACTAAAACCCAATTGATTAGAAAGCACTATCGATATTTTCTGGTTCTAGCAATGTAACAGACCTATATTGGACCGTCAGACCCATGTAACGACCCAATATATAACCGTCATATTTAACTGAGTCCAATTATTGTTTCTGGAATCAGTCGTTCTAACGGATCAAGGCTAGACCGTCACGTGAACGTAACGGCCCAGTACAAGAGCGTCACATTGAACTAAGTCTACTTTCTTTGTTCGGGATTCAGACCATTGTAACGGCCCAATCCTGGAGCGTCACATGAATATAACGGCTTAGTCCTTGACCGTCACATTTTTTGAATTCGTTAACCCGAGGTTTGACCTAAGGGTTGATATTTCAAGGTTCCTAGATGGATTATTGATGTTCTAGGACGGACCATATTGATCAAGATACTTAAATTAAGTTATGAAAAGTAAGAAATATACAGTTATGATGCCGACTTATTTCATGAGCATAACATAGTATAAGTCATTCTTGATCTCCCATGTTCTTAATTGAAGCGTTCATTCATTGAAATATTGATTATCATGAACTTATTGAATTATACATTCTTGGCCATACTTTATTGTTACATGCGTGGAAGTAGCTTGATTTATACTTGAAGATGCGATCGATCACTGATTGTGTTCAAGGGCTCTATGCTAGTCCCCTTGGCTGATTGTCGGAAACATACTATTATAAACCATGGGGTATGATGCTACTGGCGTCGCATTGCGCTGGGAGTACTTTCTCTATAAATAAGTGAAGATCCACGGCACGACATGACTTTCTTGTACATGACTTGATATTCCACAGAAATTCACGAAGTACTTGCTCCTAAGTAAAAGATACTGGAGTGATGATTATGTGGCTTGCTAGTACATTCTCGATACATCCTTGTTCATGAAAGGCCAATAACATGTTCTTGTTACATTCTTGCTAGTTCATTCTTGCTCTCATTCTATCTTACATGATCATCTTGTTACTTTGGTTTAACCGGGTGATTGATCGCATTTGCATGATTTTACCTTATTTCTTTAGAGCTAAAATGATAAATACTTTAATGATGCCTTCATGTTGATGCGAAGATACCTACTGGGCAAGTGTGCTCATTACCTATTTCCAATCTTTTCAGGAGATGGAAGTGATTCGAATTCGGATTCGGGTTATACAAGTAGCGGGTCCAAGAGTGAATGCAAGTGTCGTCAAGATGAGGGTGAAGACTTAGGAAAGTCTATATTGTTTAGATTGAGTCTATGTAATTTTCTTATTTCTTGAGTCCGATAGATTGGAAGAAGTTGAAAGTTATTGTATTTGAATATTGATTATCAATGAAATAAGTTAGATATTTGCTTAAAATATTGTGCAATTACATTTATGTGTGTGATTATCTTACGCTTTGATCATTCTTACTTGCAAGAGGCTTACCATGCCAGTTGTTCTTGTTCCCCGAGTGAGTCTTCCGCTGTCATAAAGGCACGGGGCGTGACAGTTAAGTTGGTATCAGAGCCTAAGTCTCAGGAGTTAGGGAAAAGAGTCATGTCCTAGGATAAGTCCAAGGTTTAAGGACCCCTACCTATGAACTACGGAAGAAATTTCCTTACCCATGCGAGGGTCTGGTAGATCCCGAGATGAGATAGTTATATAGAAATTATCTTAGGATAAATCTTCCCGACTCTAAATAACTAAAATGTCCATGATTCTCAGGTACCTTGATTCTCAATGGCTCATCGTATAACTAGGACGAGATGCAACAAACTGTTGCGGGACTTACTCAAGCCCTACAAACAGTGGCCCAAGCTGGTGGAAGGGCTGGCGCAGGTAACTTGCACGGCAATTTCTGAAGTTTAAATCCCCCACGATTCTCTGGATCTTCTAACCTAGATGAAGCGAAAACCTGGATCGACGAGATGAATCGAATATTCGATGTCATGCAATGCACCGACGAGGAGAAAGTTCGACATGCCACGTTGCAACTCAACAAGGATGCTCGTATATGGTGGAAATCCATTCCGACACCGCCTACGGATGCACCTCATACATGGGAGGGTTTTCTTACACTTTTTCGAGCCAAGTACTTCTCAGAGCATGTAAAAGAGAGGAAGGCTATGGAATTTACCTCCTTAAAATAAGGTGTGATATCCGTGGCAGAATATGAATTACAATTCTCTCAACTAGCACCTTATGCTCCTCACTTGGTAAGCACAGATTTATTGAAAGCCAATAGATTTATGGATGGTTTAAGATCCGGATTTATCCAACAACTTGGAACCCAGAATATCTGCACCTATACTGAGATGGTTCAAAGAGCGCACCTATGTGAAAGAACCATGGAGAAAGTGGAAAGGCTTCGAGGAGAAAGGTCAAGCCGAAAACATGATAGGCAAGAAGAACAAGAAGTGGATGAGGGTGAAAATCGTCACATTAAGAGGTCCCATAATGGGAATGGTAATGGAAAACGCAATGGAAATGGAAATGGAAAGAATGAGAAAGTTAAATAAGAGAAGGAGCAAGCCGTGGCACCTTGCTCATTTTGTGAAAAGTTTGGGCACTCGACAGAATAATGTTGGAAATGTCTCGGCACTTGTCTCAAGTGTGGAAGCCGGGAACATCGCTTGCCCCTGTGTCCTTTCATCAACAGACAATCTTCAAGGGATAACAACGGACGCGCGAAGCAAGGATGATTAAATGCCATTCTAGACGAGGGAGGTGAGATGATAAAATGTACTCTCTTAACCCATTCGCCTTACATTAATTCTTAATACATTAAAATACGTACACTCTCCGTATAAACTCATATATTGAATTTGGGGACTAAATTATCTTAAGTGGGGGAGGGTGTAAGGCCCCAGAATTTTTATAAAGTATTTTTGGTATATTTAATTATTTTCTGGGAATTTTAAAGACCCAAAATGAATTAATAAATAAATATTAGATTAAATAAATCATTATAAGGCCTAATTTATGTTAAGTAATTAATCTAGCTTTGATAATTGAAATCCAATAGGTTAAAAGACCAAGCCCAATAAGTTTGGCCCATATTCTAGAAGGTTATTTAGCCTATTCACGTATTTTAAGGATAAATAATATTTATATAGATAATTATATAGGATAAATGAATAAATTTTTTTTATTAATTTGAAACTATTTACACATTTGATGTAACGGTCTATCGGGCGATTGTTACAGCCATGTAACGCATCAAGCCTGGACCGTCACACGCTGTAAGTCCGTGTAGAGAAGAACAAGCCAAAAAATCAGATTTTTGCTAGCTTATCTCTTAGGGATCGAGATGGGAATACTCATAGAGGTGTTAAGTACTCTTAGAAGTTGATCTAAGCTTTAACATGGACTCTACAATCGATCTAATCCTCAAACTGTAGCCAAAACCTTATAAATAGGACCTAGTTCTGAACTGAGTAACCCTTACTTTTGGCTCGTGAAGAAACAAGGTAAGGAGTCACAATTTCGGGTAAGTTCTTTAGAAGATTTTGTTTATAATACATTAGACTAATAGCTCTCTAAATTTCATGCTAGGAGATCAACCAACCAAGGAGATAGAAGCTTCCAAAGTTACTTGTCGGACCATAGTAACCCAGGAAACAGAACGCAAGACCCCTGAAGATCAAGAGATTAGGACGTCTAAATGAGGTAATTAGAGTTCAATCCTTTAGAAATTTTTGTTCACCTTAGTTTTACCTTCTTACCCTCAAAATTTCATATCCTTAGGTCAAGAGGCTGAGGAGCTAGAGCAGCGTGAAGTTGCTGAAAAGTCACAAGAAGAGAGGAACTAGGGCGGTCCTTGAAAACTCAAATTAGAAGTTTAAAGTCCAGTTAAGCGGTAGGTCATCTCATGATTGGCAAAAATATCTTTTTAGGGATAAAATCCCTCTGGTATTGATTGATTTCATGCATGATAGATCATAGATTTCATATTTTAATAGTTCTATACATTCATGCATCTTTTAGCCCTAAATGAAAAATAAAAGATATTATCTTGTCTATCCACTAAAACCCATGCATATAGTTGGCCTATACTTCGTTTATCATGTTTGGAATAGTTGTAGTATTTTGATTTCCAGGCATGCTATGTTTTCATAAACCTTTACTTTATTTTACTGCCAACAGACGATCTGACGCATCAAGGTAAGACCGTCAGAATGATCTAACGGCCTTACGATAAGCCGTCACACCCTCTGTTGTATTTGAATTGTCTCTGACGCACCATAACAGGAGCGTTACACTACTGTAACGGCCCCTCGATAAACTGTCACAGACTGTAACGCGCCTATCTTAGACCGTCAGACACTGTGTTCTGTCAGCCCGAGGCAGAATGATAACCAGTTAAAGTTTACCTATAAATAAGCTTAGATAACTAAGTTTAGACCTATTATCATGACTTTAAGTTTAGTTACTGATTCATAATCGAAAGTGCATGATTAAGGTGTCTTAAGTTATTTTAAGTTATGTTAATTTCATGTGCCACAATTCTATAGTTTTGTATCTAAATCATGGTTTTCAATGATGTATGAACGGAGTTTTATCATGGTTTCATATTGTTACACATTCTCTCTTATCAATAGAGTCATTTTATTTAAGTACATGGCACATATTCCGAAATGTTGTCCATTAGTTTACACTTTGCACTATAGGAACATTATTCTTGAACTTGAGGACCTCTCTATTGGATATTCCTTCGAATGGACTAGGAAATCTTGTTTCAAGGCCTCCGTAATTCTCTGCGAGCCTGGGATTCCCACTAGGATGTTGAGTTGGTTGTACCACTAAAACCCAATTGATTAGAAAGCACTATCGATGTTTTCTTGTTCTAGCAATGTAACGGACCTATATTGGACCGTCAGACCCATGTAATGGCCCAATATACAACCGTCACATTTAACTGAGTCTAATTATTATTTCTAGAATCAGTCGTTCTAATGGATCAAGGCTAGACCGTCACTTGAACGTAACGGTCCAGTACAAGACCGTCACATTGAACTAAGTCTACTTTCTTTGTTCGGGATTCAGACCATTGTAACGGCCCAATCCTGGAGCGTCACATGAATATAACGGTCCAGTCCTTGACCGTCACATTGTTTGAATTCGTTAACCCGAGGTTTGACCAAAGTGTTGATATTTCAAGGTTCCTAGATGGATTATTGATGTTCTAGGACTGACCATATTGATCAAGATACTTAAATTAAGTTATGGAAAGTAAGAAAGATACCGTTATGCTTCCGACTTATTTCATGAGCATAACATAGTATAAGTCATTCTTGATCTCCCATGTTCTTAATTGAAGCGTTCATTCATTGAAATATTGATTATCATGAACTTATTGAATTATACATTCTTGGCCATACTTTATTGTTACATGCGTGGAAGTAGCTTGATTTATACTTGAAGATGCGATCGAGCACTGATTATGTTCAAGGGCTCTATGCTAGTCCCCTCGGCTGATTGCCGGAAACATACTATTATAAACCATATGATATGATGCTACTGGCGTCGCATTACGCTGGGAGTACTTTCTCTATAAATAAGTGAAGATCCACATCACGACATGACTTTCTTGTACATGACTTGATATTCCACAGAAATTCATGAAGTACTTGCTCATAAGTAAAAGATACTAGAGTGATGATTATGTGACTTGCTAGTACATTCTCGATACATTCTTGTTCATGAAAGGCCAATAACATGTTCTTGTTACATTCTTGCTAGTTCATTTTTGCTCTCATTCTATCTTACATGATCATCTTGTTACTTTGGTTTAACCGCGTGATTGATCGCATTTGCATGATTTTACCTTATTTCTTTAGAGCTAAAATGATAAATACTTTAATGATGCCTTCATGTTGACCTCCTTGCGACCCTTATCATCATCAGTAAGATCGGTCAACTTTCCTTACGACCCTTGTCATCATCGGTAAGATCGATCGACTTCCTTGCGACCCTTGTCATCATCGGCAAGATCGGTCAGCCTCCTTGCGACCCTTGTCATCATCGGCAAGATCGATCGACTTCCTTGCGACCCTTGTCATCATCGGCAAGATCGGTCAGCCTCCTTGCAACCCTTGTCATCATCGGCAAGATCGATCGACTTCCTTGCGACCCTTGTCATCATCGGCAAGATCGATCAACCTCCTTGCGATCCTTGTCATCATCGACAAGACCGGTCAACTTTCCTTTGACCTTTGTCATCATCGGCAAGATCGATCGACTCCCTTGCATCCCTTGTCATCATCGGCAAGATCGGTCAACCTCCTTGCGACCCTTGTCATCATCGACAAGATCGGTCGACTTCCTTGCGACCCTTGTCATCATCGGCATGATCGGTCAGCCTCCTTGCGACCCTTGTCATCATCGGTAAGATTGGTCGACTTCCTTGCGACCCTTGTCATCATCGACAAGACCGGTCAACCTAATTGTGACCCTTGTCATCATCGGCAAGATCGGTCAACCTCCTTGCGACCCTTGTCATCATCGGCAAGGTCGGTCAACCTCCTTGCGGCCCTTGTCATCATCGGAAAGATCGGTCAACTTCCTCATGGCCCTTGTCATCATCGGCAAGGTCGGCCAGTATCTCCTCAAGCCCGGCTTTGCCCCGAGAATGGAGTTTAAAAAATGAGAATAAAAAAAATGAGGCTTAAAATAGAGGTGCCTCACCAGCCTTGATCATATACCAGGACAAGGGCAAAAATGGCTCTAACCCAGCTGTGGTGAAAACCCGAAAGGGCACCACAGGTAAAATCGGGTACCCCGCCACGTGAAAACCTGAGTGGACGTGTGGGCAAAAGCTAGAGGGGGCTGGCTTCGGCGAAAATCCGAAAGGGCGCTTAAGTCAGTAATATGATGAATAACAAATAATGATGATACATCCTCCGCCCAGAGGACCCTTTGCAGGGCCAGAGCGGAGTCTTCCTTCAAAGGTCCCACCGACAAACAAATATCTGTTTGACCCTTGTCATCATTGGCAAGACCGGTCGACTCTGCCTACTAACTTGGACCTTTCGTCCTCGTTAATGAATAAACTCTCCTTTGCTTCGACATTTATCCAATGTCGATGAGCAAGCCTCTGTTCGACCCTTGTCATCTTCGGCAAGACCGGTCGACTCTGCCCACTAACTTGGACCTTTAGTCCTCGTTAATGAATAAACCCTCCCTTGCTTCGACATTTATCCAATGTCGATGAGCAAGCCTCTATTCGACCCTTGTCATCATCGGCAAGACCGGTCGACTCTGCCCCTTAACTTGGACCTTTCATCCTCGTTAATGAATAAACCTTCATTTGCTTCGACATTTAACCAATGTTGGTGAGCAAGCCTCTGTTCGACCCTTGTCATCATCGGCAAGGCCGATCGACGTTTCCCTTAACTTGGACCTTTCGTCCTCGTTAATGACTAAGCCTTCCTTTGCTTTGACATTTAGCCAATGTCGATGAACAAGTAGCTGTTGACCCTTGCCACCATCGGCAAGACCGGTCAACATCCCTTTAGCCCTCATCCATTCCAGGATTTATTCCATAAATCAAGTACAAAAAATAAAAAAGAATGATGAATAAAAATGAGGCTTAAAATAGAGGTGCCTCGCCAGACTTACTCGGATATCCTAAGTAAGGGCAAAAATGGCTTTAACCCAGCTGCGATGAAAACCTAAAAGGGCACCGCAGGTAAAATCGGGTACCCCGTGACGTGAAAACCCGAGAGGGTGCGTGGGCAAAAGCAAGAGGGGGTTGGCTTCGGTGAAAACCCGAAAGGGCGCTTAAGTCAATAATGTGAAAAAAATGAATCATGAACAAAAATGGAGCGAATGATGATGATGAAATAATAATGTCATCCTATCATTTGTTACTTTATTCCTACAAAGGTTCTCGTGTGAGCTTTGCGCCTGTGAACCTACCTTTGCTTCGGCATTTGTCTCATGCCGATGAGCTAGCTACTTTTGGTCCTTGTCACCATCGGCAAGATCGATAAACTCCCTTTTAGCCCTTGTCACCATCGGCAAGATCGATAAACTCCCTTTTAGCCCTTGTCACCATCGGCAAGATCGGTCAATATTCCCTTAACTCGGAGCTTACCTACTTTACCTCGGCATCCACCCAATGTCGATGAATGAGTTACTTTTGACCCTTGTCATCATCGACAAGATCGGTCGGTGTTTCCTTCAACCCAGACCTTACGTCCGTGTTTTTGGGCAAACCTCCCTTTATTATGAACCTTTGCCACTTTCGGCAAAGTCCACAAAGAAATCGCTATTTCTATCCTTCGGCCCTTGGCGGCCCCTAAACCTCTCTCCTTACTCCCCGGTACTCGGCTCAGACGGATCAGTGGTCCCGAGGAGAAGTTGCGTCGTGGTGGAGCGAACCCCTAGACCCTTCCCTGAAGGTGTGAGCGCTCTCCTACTCTAGCGACTGACATACTCCAGACTAAATGAATCCATTCAGCAAGCAGATGTGCAAAGTAAGGGAACGAAAGTTTCCATTCAAAAGACAAAATGGAAACACATGTTACCCAGGGCATACACCCCCCTGAATACGTGAGAGTTCACAAAAAAGAGAGAAGAGAAAATGATGGAGCTATTGCAGCGAGTGGTAGAAGATGTCCTCGAACTCCAACAGCCCCAGGGACGGGTAGCGGGCCAGCTCCTGTAGACGGTCTTCCTTGTCCTGCAGTCGCACCAATTTCTCCTCAAGTGATGTGGCTTGCCCTTTGGCCAGCTCAGCCGCCTCTGTGTGCTGAACCCACAGTTGATCGGACGATGCGAACTCTGCTTCAGCCCAATCAAGTTCGGCACGGAGCTCAGCTATCCAAGTCTTCAGAAAATTTTGACGTTGGCCAGAGCCATCGGCAGCATCCTGCATCTGCTGGGCAGTCTCTCTCAATGATTGAAGGGTAGCCTGACACTCTGTCCTTTCAAGCTTTGCGGCCGTCATTTGATCTAGAAAGCTGCGGCCCATGAACTCCCTCCTGTTCACATGCTTCAGGAGCAAGACTACCCACTGCACCCAATCCTCCATGGGGCAGCCAAAAGCTAGCAAAGTGCGGGAGAGGTGCTATGCAAGACCCCTCAACTGTGCGTAAGTTAACTCCGGACGAGCTGTCACGGTCTCCCGCAATGTCTCCAGATACTGCCACACTAGGTCACTTGAGGATTGCAAACCAAGTGACGGCATATCCGGGAGTTGAAATTCTACTCGGCTGTCAACCGCGGCCCAAAAATCGTCACCCGACGCAAAAGACGAGGATGGCATATCTTGCAAGGCGCTCGCGCCAGGACTGGCCGCCGCAGACAATGCAACAGCGGGGCTGTCAATAACAGTTACTTCTCTCCCAACCTCGGGCGAGAGCACCACGTCTGGACCTTGGATAGCGGGGAGCGGTTGGTCACCGCTTCTGGCCTCTCCGGCTATCACCAGTGATGATTCGATGGCAGGGGTTGGGGTCGGCGAGCTCCCGATCACCTCCTCCACTATTTCTCCTTCCTCTGCCCCAGGAAGGCCCTCTTCACTCTGAAGTGGCTCGTCGGCAATGACAAGCTGCTGCTGCTCCGGAACTGCGGCCGACGGCTCAGACCCGGCAACCATCTCCAGTGCCTTCGAGCCCGCTACCATCATGTAATCCTTCGGATACCGCAGGGCTATAGGCCTCAGGACTGGCGGGAACAAGGGCGGATCTGCACTGGGATGCGGAAGAGGTATCTTCACGGTTATCGTCGGTAAAGCGACCTCGGCCTGACTAGCAGGAGCTTGCAAAGGAAAGAAAGCATAAGAATCTCGAAAGACCAGCATAATGGCCGGACGAGAATAAGCACAAGACCGTGAAGTGTAGCTCTTACCTCAGTCGGCACTAAGCTCAGATCTGCAATGGCGGGAGCCACTATCTTCATCCCTTCTGACCCTTCTCCCACTGAAGGACCTGGTGGTCCAAAGCTGCTCGGCGTCAGCCGTGGAGGACTGAAGGTCATAAAGTTGCTCTCATAGGCGGAAGACACCGCAGCATCCTCAGCCTCGGTTCCCGTCAAAAGGAAATCCTCATCGCTCGAGCCGCTGCCATAGTCCAACTGCTCCAACAAGGATGAACTTTGAACCAACAATAGCTCTTTCTCTCTCAACGCCAGTGGTCCTTCACCTGGAAGGCCTCCCGCCGGAGCTTCTGGCTCGATAGGGGCCTGCTCAACCGACTATGTGGCGGGGATAACGGGCAAGCGAGCTTCGGAAGTAGTTTGGCTTCCTGGAGTTACCCCTGGTTCTGCAAAGATTTCCTTAGTTGATCCCACGACAGGGGGAGAAGGTGGTCGAGTCTCGACCGAAGCTGAAGAAAAGAGAGCAACCATGTGAGCATAGGGAACAACAAACTAGAGAAGTCTGCAACTAGATGGGTCATCAGTTACCCTCTATTTTGTGACTTGGCGTAGGGGAGGGCAGATCTGTCTGCACCGCATCCTCTCTCTCCTTAGCTCCCACAGGGGCGATAGCCGCTTGTGCGGCCATTGCAGACGAAGCAGCTCCGTTTGCAAGAATGAGGATTGATCCATGTAGCCAAGGTGACGACCAGGCATAAGATAAGAAGCATACCTCGGGTCACACGAGCTGAGGGACGAGAGGCCTCAAACTCTTCAAAGGAGACCACTCTCGGAAGGATGACCGCAGGTGCTGGGTCCACAGTCTTCTTCCGACGAGCCCGCTTCGCTCGGGTGACGGCCTCCCGGACTTGGGACCTCGTCAGTTTCCAGGAATCACTTGGAGGAAGTGGCGTCGTGGTTGGGGCAGCTTCCGGAACTTCAAATTGTGCTGGTTTCTGAGCCTTTATCAGCAGCTCCCTAAAATGCTTAGTCTCCTCCGAAGAAAGCCGCACTGCACACAGGCAAGGAGAGATGACATACACAGTAGCAAAAGGAAAGCCTAAAGCTGAAGAAAACAAGGGGAAGAAATATACCTGTTGGTCCCGTATAAAAGGGAGAAAGTGGCCAGTAGAACAGCGAAGGCTCATTGTCCCTAGAGGCGGCTTCGCGAACCAGTCAGCATATGTCCCCTATCACTTCACACTGTTCGGCCAGCAACCCAAGGTCCTCATGGCCGCGTGAAGATAGATGGTAATACAAGCCGAGGTGGTCTAGCCCCCATCCATCGGCATACTTGAAAGATAAGAGAATGGGCTGGCCCAATATGCTTTCACTAGGGCCGCCCACTAAAATCTCATGTGAGCGCAGCAGTGCAAACAACAAAGGGGTGCCCTCATAAAGCTCCGACCGTCGGTCTTCTCCCCTGATGAAAGTCCTGTAGGGATAAAGTCGATCACTCTCGGGACGCCAAGAAGCTGCAGAAGGCGTCGGCTCCTCCACTGGCAAAGGAATTTGTTGGAGGACTAGTCATTCGCCACTCACACGGCACAGGCCTTGAAGCGTCTTCAAGAAGCCATCCTTGCTGATCTCCGGCAATTTCGGCTCAACCTTGGATGAACTTTACTTGGCAGCCTTCCTCGCTTCCAGGTAGTTCGCCACTGTAGTGTTCGTCTGAGATTTCAACCTTTTCTAGTAAGCCGGGTCGATATCCAGAGCGGGCACCGGCTGGGAGTCCTGGAACTAACACTCTGCAACATCCCAGCACTCTCTCCTCGAGTTCCTATAGAAGCCAATGCGCGCATTCCACCACTTGATGTACTCTCGAGTCAGACGGGGAAAGCGCGCAGGGACCAGAACTCTGAATGAAACTGCCTCTCGACGGTGAAAATAATCCCACCAAATGCGGGCCTCATCATTTGATACTTGGCCTGCCCGAGCCCTGTTCGGCAGCGCAAATTGGGTGGAAGTGGCTGGAATATGCTGGTCATAGCCAAAATTCTGACTGAATCGGAAAGGATAATAAGGCTTCAGCCACAAGAGGCCGCTCTTGCGAAAAACCAGGACGCTCGGCCTTATGGACAGCGCCCAATCTATCAACTCTGACTCCAAGATCGGTCTTGTACACTTGGCATCAGAAATAGGATGGACATATTCCTCCACCTCGCTCAAACGGCACTCCCTCATCCTATTCACCAAGGGGCTAGAGTGGGCCGCCAAACTCCAAAAGTGCAGGACCCCCGGGGAATCCAGTGGAACTTTTGTAAGCTTTCCACGTATAGCAAAGAGTTGGTCCGCCACTCGGGTCAGCTCAACACTGGCAAACTCTATCATCCTGGGGACCAATTGTGCTGACTGGAGCGACCGAGGAGCAGCCTCTGGGAATAGGGTGCAGACCCAAGCGTTAAAGAAATGCAACGGGCCAACCCTCCGAAGTCTTCTGGGGAGGCGTGAGCGGTGCAGGTCTCCCAGCAACTTGTATATCAAACATAATGCAACGGGGCAAAGCAAGAGCTTCATGCCCCAAGCCATCAGGCAGGCAGGAAAAATAGCCTCTGCCCTAATCACGCTCTCATCACCTTGCGGGAGAGTGAAGGGGCAAATTCAATAAGTCAGAAATGCAGCACAATGAGTGACTGCGTCTACACCCCTTGGGTTGGGTCCTCCTAGTTGTCCTCCCTCCGAAGTCGAGGGGAAAGCTGCCTATCGTCGAACTCTTTTCTTTCGATGAATAGGAGCCGGCACTACAGAGGGGAAATCTGTGTATTTCTGCTCTCCTCTAAAGAAATACTGAAGCCATGTACCCATTCGCACACGTCTTTTCTCTCCGGGCTTCCGCGCCCCCTTTGCTTCATGAGAAGAACGGTAAAGACTGTGGTACGCCTTCATCAAATAGCGGTAGGCGAAACCAGTCAAGTATCGCCCTTCTCCGTCTGTCTGGTCCTTCAGCCAGTCTGTCCAACATACTTCCTCATACGGCTCACCGTCTATCAGTTGACTGCTTAGCTGCAAGAGACTCCAAAGGTCTAAGGACGTCTCTCCTTCTGAAGTATAGAAGGTGTTGTACTCCGGGCAAACCACCTCGATCATACCGCAACAAAGACCCTTTGAGATGAGATGGCGGTACCTTGATGCATATACACTATGATGTACACCTGCTCTGATCAAGATAAGTGCATACTACTGCAAGATAAAGTCTGTGAATTCTACTACTCCAGGCCTGAAAGCGTGGGCATCGGTGGCCTTCAGATCGGCGAACCATCCCACAGAAATCTCGGGCTTGAATCGGAACGCCAGGTAGTCTAACAAGAAAGGCTCGTCTCGATATCCCCACTTCAGCAGAGCCAAGAATAAACCAAAAGACGGCTTCTCTCAGTCCATACGACCCACAGTCTCGTTCCATCTGGCCGGTGTAGACACGCTATTCCTGACGTCTCCTGAGAAAGTCTCATATCACTATACAACGCCCCGCGACGGCTTACGCGTTTTGAATCACTTGAGTGCTTCCTTTTCTTGAGTCTTCTTCCGCCCTTTTCGGCATCCGGAATCGTCTCGTCACAACATTAGGATGGCATCAACACCAGTCAGACGCATCAGGAGGTTCCGGAACCAAGAAGGGTGTCTGCCGGGTAGCCGCCAACACCTTGTCCGAGGATCCGGGTGGGTCTTTTTGGGGGCGTCCAGGCCCCTGGACGCCCCCATTCTTTTAATTTATTTTCAAATAAACCAAAAGCCAAATAAAAATAATATATTAATGGAGGCGTCCAGGCCCCTGGACGCCTCCATAAAAACAAAAATATAAAATATAAAATGCCAACTTTGGCATAGAAAAACAAAACAAAAACAAAAATATATTTTATTGGAGGCGTCCAGGACCCTGGACGCCTCCATCAACTCCCTCACGGGCGCCGCCCACCGAACGACGGTTTGTCGTGTGTGAAAAAATCCAAATTATGGAGACGCCCAGCCAGCTGGACGCGCCCATTTCTGAATCACGGGTCGCCACTCCAAAACCACGCGTTGTGCCAAACCGCGTGCGTCTTTCGGTGGAGTTCGGTGGATGTTATAGAGGCGTCCGGGACCCTGGACGCCCCCAAGAAAATATTCAAAAAAAAAATGAATAAAAATAGATTAAAATATTAGTTCGGCCCTGATGGAGGTGTCCAGGGTCCTGGACGCCTCCACCCTCCGGAGCCCTATAAATAGAGGCCCACCCCCTCAGTTCTGGGAGAGCTTCTAAGAGATCCGATAGGCTGCCGGAGCCCAGAGGCTACCAGAGTCATTTCTAACCCGTGGGGTCTTTTGTAGGTGGAGGTTCTGCCGGCTTCTCGGGTGCCCACGCTCGCGAGAGGAAGGTCGTCTTCATCCACCGCGCTTCCACGTCGTCCCTACGTTGCCAGAGCTCTGCCGGATCTCACCCTCGGCTCATCCAATAAGCCTTTTCTTCCCCCTTTTCTCCATAGTTCTTTACATTCATCATACTGCATCCTCTATCTCCCTACATAAGGGCGCCGTCTCTTGCATACTTCTAGCATTCATCATCGCATTTTCCTCCTACTCGAGTCCGAGAGGGGTTTAAAACCACACCAACCAGGTGTGTGTCAGGTCACGATCTTGTTACTTTTATTGCAAGGAATTGTTACTACACTGCCATTTTCTAATTCCGTTCGTTTATTGTCTACTGTTTTGCAAGGGTAACCAAGGAAAGCCCTCTCCGTCGGCTGACCGAAGGGGGAGGAAGAAGCAACCCGCCATCTCCCGCTCTTGAGGTAGGCGCGATCACTTTCTTTATTTTGGGGTCTTTTGGCCCCTGGCGATCACATCTTGTTCTCGAGGCCGCGGCGAGTCACTTCCCCAATGGCCGTTTAAATTTCTGTTCTTATATTCTCTTTATATTCTGTTATATTCTGCTCATATTCTCGAGGCCGCGGCGAGTCACTTCCCCAATGGCCGTTTAAATTCCCGTTCTTATATGTTATATTATTATCTATTCATGTTCTCGAGGCCGCGGCGAGTCACTTCCCCAATGGCCGTTTAAATTCCCGCTCTTATATTCTCTTTATATTCTTATCTATTCACATTCTCGAGGCCGCGGCGAGTCACTTCCCCAATGGCCGTTTAAATTCCCGCTCTTTATATTCTCCTTATATTCTGTTATATTCTTATCTGCTCATATTCTCGAGGCCGCGGCGAGTCACTTCCCCAATGGCCGTTTCAATTCTTGCTATTTAATTTCTGTACCATTCCCGTCCCCCCGAGGTCGCGGCGAGTCACTTCCCGCTATGGCCGTTTAACCCCCATATCTTGCTATATTACATTTGTCCCGCTCGCCCCGCCGGAGCAATCTCCCGTGGTGGCCCCTTCTCTCCTCTCTTATTTCTGTGTTGCAGCAAACAAAAAGGAGCCCGCGCGCTCCGCGTCTTCTTCACTCCCCGAACCGCGTGACGTCGCTCACAGTCGGGATGAATTCAGGGGCTCTAGTCAGCAGCCCGTCTTATGGAGATAGCTCTTGAAGCCCAAGTACAACACCCTACTTCCTGGGTTCACCTGACAAATAGATGGGTCTTCCCCTTACAACACAGTCGGTGAGACTGTCCTGTCCCTCGAGCAATGCTAGCTCAGCCTTCCGAACAAGGAATAGATCCCACTTCCCCTGAAGATTGAACCGCTTCACAAAGGACATCAGATGCTTATCCTTGGGATGATCCACCCTGGAGCTGTTAGGGTGTTCATATTTGAAAGAATCACTTCCGATGATCAGCAGGCGGTCTATATCCACTGTCTCAGTCGCTAAATTGGAAGACTCTGCTACTATGGCCAGGTTGTCATGGCCCCTGTCCAAAGAATAAACATCCCTCCACGTCACTATAGCACGGGAGGAGGAAGGAGATCCAGATGCCATGATATCTGCACCCAAAACAAATACAAAGAAAATAAACAAAGTAAGAAGGCATGTTGAAGATAAAGTCTTTTCTGATAAAAATTCGACAGTCTCCCCAGCTCGGGAGATTGCCAGGGCGAAGCGGGAACTCGTCCACTAAGTGACGGTCCCTGAAAAAGGCCGTGGGCATCACGCCAGGGCCAAATAGGACACCCAGGGGTACAGCTCCGAGGACAAGCCTACAAGGAGCCTCCTGGGGCCTGGGAAAATAAGGGGTTAGACCCCAAAATCCTCACTCACCACTCTGCTCTCGCCGCCGCGCTCTGGAGGAGAAGGGAAGAGAGAGAAGGTTGTGATGCAAATGAAGTTGGAATGAAGAAGAAAGAAGAAGATATAAGGGATGGCTCGATGGGCCTAATCCGGCGCGTTAAAGGGCACGCCGGATTAACATTTCTCCCTCAAAATGTTTTTTTTTCAAAAATTAAAGGCCATAGACTCATGCTAATCCGGCGCGCTAAATAGCCCACCGTATTAGGCTCCCTTTCCAAGGGCGCGTTGGATTAGGCCTGCCAATGTAAGGGGAGCGCCATTTTACCCAAAGCCTATGGCCGCGCTGGATTAACCACCGCGCCGTATTCAAGGGCCATTCCAAGACTATGTCAAGCCAGACGGGAAATCTGCCCAAACGGAGCTCATCCACGGGTCCCGCCTCGACTCGTGCCTTGCTCGCAGCACCCGTGGCTGGGGGGCATTTGTTGGCATTCAAAATATACTCGATGGCGGTCAAGCCTCAAAGACAAATGATGCGGCCTACCAAAGTAGAGAAGTCGAAGGAGACCAACACATTGAAGCCTTCTCAAGCTGCCAGGGCCTCAGGTCACCCCTTATGAATGCTGGGGACTTCACCTGATGAGGATCGAGAAGAATACACCACAAGCGGGCATTATCCGTCATCCGATCAAGGATGAGCATGCCCTCATTGTTCAACCAAGGACGAGAACATATCCGTCGTTGACCAAGGACGAGGGTGTACCCGTCGACTGATCAAGGACGAGCACGCCCTCGTCGTCCGACCACGGACGAGAACATATCCGTCATCCTATCAAGGATGAGGATGTACCTGCCATCCGACGAAGGACATAGGTACACTTGGCGGCACGCCGCCCGAATGAAAGATCCTCCCAGGTGAGAGAACGCCCTCGACCCCTCAAAATAGAGGACCGAAGGCTCCGTTAGTAGAAGACCCCGATTACCCGGCACGGGTACAGATTCTCAACATATTCGGCCCATCAGTGGCTAGATGATCACCCAGTCGAGGCGGAAGCACCCTGGGCAGTATACCACTCCCCGTGGAAGCTACCAATTCAAGCCGAGTCGAGCCAGCAGCGCGAACCATTGTTCCGAGAGCTGTGTCAGCGGAAAACCTGCATGTCCGAGCTGAAGGTGCACGAGTTCCAAAAGCAGCCGTTCGGCGGCCCGGATGCTTCATCAATATCTCCCCCTATGCTTTGGCAAGACCATGGAGAGATGAAGAATCACAACGACTCTCGGGGTCAGTTCGGGGCCCGCTGTCGGACCTATATCAAGTTAACATGACGAAGTGGCTCGAATCCGGCGCACCCCTCCAAAACCGGCGCGCCCTCTTTGCCTTTGGCAGCATCCTAATCCGGTGCGCCCTGCTCAGCTCGAATCTGGCACGCATAGAAGGCCTTAAATCAGTGCGCTCAACCCCATGCCGGATTAAGCTCGCTCGAGGGGTTGCCTATATAAAAGCCTTATGTTCGAGAAGAGGGGGAGGCAGCAGAAAGATACATAATACAGAGGGAAACCCAGAGAGATAGAAGAGCCGGAGTGCTACCCCTCTCGTCTGTCCATCCGAAGCAACCCGTCACCGGAGAAGAAGACCCTGTCCACGGCGCTCTGTTTCTACAGGTGGGTTCTGACGATCTTCCATCCGAGCCGTTCCTACTGCTGCATTTTATGTAAACCCTACAATGTATGAGATCGGGGGGGAGGGTGATGATATGAGCCCCCCCCCTCTCCTTTTTTTTTTCATTTTCTTCTACTTTTCTTTCACGGTTCGGATTCATCCCTTCCGTCTGCCCTCTCTCTGCAACCAGGGCTTCGTCCCTACTTCCCTAGTTATTGGCCAGTCTCGAGCAACAACGCCGAACCGCAGCCGCTTGTGATGTCTTCTGTAATGCTTCCCCTTGTGGTCATATGAATGAATGGATGCATTTCTTGGGGTTTACTTTCCCCGTCTGATTACATTTTTGTTCATTGCTATCCTGTGTATGAGCTTCCGTTTCCCTTCACCGCAGAATACACCTCATTGCTTCTCGAGGCAATATCAACTATCCCCTCCCGGGGTTCTTTCTGCCGTATAAATAGTGTAGAATGATTCGGTATGCCCAGGTGTTCTCTCCCGATCGGAGGGATGCATATCAGTGCATTACCCTCTGCCCTCGGAGGTGACTCCCAAATACATCCCAGCTTATGGTTTAGGGCTAGGAGAATGGACATCTCTGTAGTTTATGCGTTGTATTCGTGTGTATTGCAGATGCTGTCGAGCTATTTGACCGTTTGCCCCCCCCCTCCCGAATCTCAGTCTGCTGGCTGACCTTCTAGTCTTAAGTTCGATTTGCTGGCTTTCCTTTTAGCCTGTCTCTTCGATGCATATGTATTTGATCATCTGCTATCCATTCCCCAATCACAGGTATTCCGGCTATAATGGCCTTCAGTGATTCATCCTCTCAAAGAACTCACTGCCTGGGGAGGGGAACACCCCCCATCATCCTCAGTCACTGTCGAGCCATGGGGTCATACCTTCTAATGATATGAACCCTGTGACTCATCAAGTGGACATCGACAGGGCTTTAGCCCGACATTAAATCCACCATCTCTTGGGAGTGGTGGTGGCTGTGGGAAGGCAACCTCTCGTAGGCTACCCCTCGAGATGCCTTCTCGTCTCAGCCGTCCCTTAACGATTCTGACTCGTGGAGATGGATACCCCTAGCAGGCTAGTCCTCGGGGTCTTTTCCCTCTATCGAAGTCTACCGGTCACCGCTTGGCATTCCCGGCTTTAAGGAGCGTACCCCAATCTTGTTGGACTGTCTCCACTTCGCCCCTGCAACCCTCCGATCATGGGGAAGTGCTGCCCAAATTTTGACTGATGACTTGGCCTGATTTGCAATTGATATGCACTGATAAGTTCACTGACGACTATGCTCGAGTAGGAACCTCACATAAGTCTAGTCTTGTCTTAATGATGGGGTATTTGGGACCCCAATAAGTCTTCTAACCTTTTAAAATATCACCAAAGTCCTAAGAAACATGCCTAAAGTTTCATTAGAACTTAAATAGCCCAAAAATCCCATAATCCGGTGCGGCCCTAATCCGACGCGCCAATTTTCACCCCCCCCCCCCCCCGCCGTTTTAACCCGAGACTCATTTTTCAATTGGTCCCCTTTGGCCTCCATCCGGCGCGCCCAGGGCGCGCCGTTTTAGTTCCCAACTTGTTATCGCGCCGTTTTAGCCTTCAGTTGGCACCGCGCCGCTTTAACCTCAACTAGCTATCGCGCCGTATTAGCTCTAATTATCTACCACGCCGTTTTAGGCTAAACACATCTATATATGCATCAACCTCATGTGCATTTGATTGTTTGTGTATCAACCCTTTGCGCTTAATGCTATAGCCTTAACTGATTTAATAAACTTATCTAAATAAAGGAATAAAAGGAGTTTTGACACCTTCTATTATATCGAATATCCATCTCAAAAACATGAGCGCGCATTTGCATCGGCATACATTGCCACCCAAACAACCATAATAACACATCTAATCACAAGAATAAACCAATTAACAAATCCGTTGCATTTCGCACAGCCGGTCAACCAAATGACCACACCTCACAGCATCCAATTAGTGCATTCAGTCAGTATTTCTTATGCCTTCGCATCATCCCCCAAGGCATCCTCTCTTGGCAATTAATCAAGGGTTGTCCTCTTTCTTAGAGGACGTAATTAACGTCATAACCTTTATGGTATGACAGACTCCGAGTCCTGAGACGAACATCATAATCGACTGACTAAGTCAGATCGAGCGCACAATAAACTTGTCACATATGTGACTGGCACGCCCTACGTGAATAAACCCCTAACAAAAAGATCTCCCCCACACTTACATGGGAGGAGTTTATGGTACTCTTCCGAGTAAAATATTTCTCCGAAGATGTCAAGGAGAGAAAAGCTGCGGAGTTTGCCTCCTTAAGGCAAGGAATGATATCCGTGGCGGAGTACGAGTTCTAATTCTCCCGTCTGGTTCTTTATGCTCCTCACCTGGTTAGTACCGATCTATTAAAGGCTAACCGATTCATGGACGGCCTAAGGCTGATTTTTATTACTCAACTTGGACCTCAAAATATCCATACATATACGGAGATGGTCCAACGGGCACATCTATGTGAAAGGACTTTGGAGAAGGTAGAGAAAATAAAATGGAAAGATGAAAAGCCAAGCAAAAATCACGATAGGCGAGAGGAAATAGAAGAAAGGTTTTGTATCACGAAAGATTACGAACCCCATAACAATACGAAGAGGTCTCGCAATGGCAACGACAATGGCAAAAGGAATGGCAACGACAAGAATAAAAGAGTCAAGGAGGAAGAGGAAAAGCAAGTCATGGCGGCTTGCTCATTCTACAAGAAATATGATCATTCGGTGGAAGAATGTTGGAAGCGTCTTGGAGTTTGTTTACGTTGTGAAAGCCGGGAGCATCGCGTGCCTATTGGCACCCATTTTTAACCTACAAGTTGAGTTCATTTCTCTTATTTATCATCCCGATGCTCCGAATTATCCGTTATTTTGTAGTCTCCTTTGACCACATTTCGAGCCCATTTCTTGACCACTTTTCAAGTCCATTGAGCTTTGGAGGTCATTAGCCTTGATTCCCCACCTTTCGGGACCGATTTGGGCAGTTTGAGAGGCCAAACGGGCGCCTGGAACTTCCTCGCGAAGGTTCTTTGACGGCGATCTCCTGGGAGACCGCATTCATGAGAACGCAGGCACCTAGGAGATCGCCTTCTCATGAACAATAACTTTTTTGTTTTTTTTTATTTTTGTAATGTCAAATGACAGTCTTCTTGAGACTACCACTTTCAAATGACGGGCTTCGGAAGACCGTTTCTTCAGTTTTTCACCCAGAAGCATCCCGATCGCCCCCAGTCACCTGGCGGTCACCCATATGACAGTTTCTTCAAATGGCGATCCCTACATGACCGTTTCTTCAACTGGCGGTCTTGTGATAGACTGTTTTCTTACAACATATTCCAGATGATTCCGAACTCCAATTTCTTCGCCGCATGACTCTTTGGACTCCTATTTGACACCATTTTCGAGGGAGATAAGCCTCCACCTCGATTTCCATTGAGATGGGACTCTTACCCATACTATTATCTCAAGGTTTATGCATCTAAATCTCCGAAGGGTGTTTATCTCAGAATTCTAACCCTAGGGTTTCTGCACTCCTATAAATAGAACCTAGTTCGCAGTGCGCAAAGGGGGGCTCTTTCTTGGTTCGGGACGAAGCCATGCCACTTATCCGACTCGTCTCTTCGACCCCATCCTGCTAAGGGAAGTATTGGCTTTAATTTCCACGCTCAAGGGCTCGTTTTCTTCATCTCTTCTCTTAGTTCTCATGCTCCACTTTTCCAAAATCATCACGGTTTGTAATTTTCTGCTACGTCTGCATTCTTGTCCGTTTTGCATGGCATATTCCAGCAGTTGTGCTACATGCTTTTCAATCTCTTTGTTTCATTCTCATCACAACACACACACCTATCATTTGCACCCGTTTACAGGGGTTAAAAACCCTCCCCCGGTGCATTCTCCCTCAATTTCTTACCCTATTTTACAGATACTGGATTGGATGCTACACTTCATGTTTCTAATGAGTTTTCCTTGTTGTTTGGCATGGTTTTGCAGGAGAGCATGAGCATGACGTGAGGCCCTCTTCCTCTAGCCGATTGGAAGGAGAGGAGGTGACATCCACATCGTTCCCACACCCCGTTCATCAAGTGCGATCACATTGTAGCGGTCTCCTTTGGCCGTGATTTTTGCCTCTTTTCCCAAGGTACGCAGTAGGTCTTATGTTTTTGTAGCATTTCCTTTCTATTGCTGATCCTTGGCTGGTGATCATGGCTCATTCATATATATCTTATCGCCCCTTTGTTCATACTTTCATACTCCATGCATATTTGTTTAGTTTGGGGGCAGGATAGATAAATCATCTGCAACTCTATTTTTTTGGTGATCACGGTGGGACGCCTAGTGCCCATCACGTTATTCATGCTCTCTTGTAAACTTGGTGTGTGCATGTGCATGTTTAGACAGCATTTTCTCCATTTTTATGATGTTCTGGGTGTTTTCGGGTCTGTCAGGTGGTAGCGGTCCTCTCTGAGGTCGCCATATACAGGTAGCGGCCATCACAGGGCCGCCCCACCTCTCTGCTGTAGTAGCAGTCTTCCAGGAGACCGCTACTTTGAAGAAACGATCATCTAGGGACCTTTACTTGCTTTCTGGCAGGTCTACAGATAGGCTCATGGGTGCATGGTTCTTGGATAATTTAATTGACCTCCCGAGGTCGGATCGCTCTATTTTTGGTCTCATCTTGTATCCCTTTATATTATGTTCATTTCCATATATCATTTGTATTCATTGGGTCATGTTTGCATAATTTAATCTTGTGATCATTTTTTAGTTTTCAGCATAAGGTCTACTGGCAGACCCGGGACATACTCATAGGTACGTTTTTGGTTGATGATATAATTTCTTCCCAAGGTCAGATTGTATGTTTTTTGCTCCCACCTTGTTCTCCTTTGTATTGTCTTCATTTTCATATGTCATTTGCATCCATTGTGTCATGTTTTCATAATTAAATCTTGTCTCCATTTTTGGGTTTTATACATAAAATCTGCATGCAGGTCCAGGGGCAGACGCAAAGGTACGCCATTCATTGATGGTTTTACCTATCTTTTAGTGCCCAATTGTGCTTATTTCTGGTCCTGCATTGTTGTCCTTCATGTTGTCTTCATTTTCATATATAATTTACATCCATATTGTTGTGTTTGCATAATTAAATCTCGCCTACATTTTTTAATTTTATGCTAGATTTCTGCATGCCCTCCGGTGCACATAAGATCATGCATTGCACTTTGTAGTTGCATTCCTACATTTGTAAGTGATCCTCTCACCTCCATATTCCTTAGGGTCGATTAGGTGATCTTATCCAGGACCTTCGTAAGTCCCCAGAGCCGTGGATTCCCACACGGACGCCATGCCGGTTGTACCTTTTCACCCCTTAGGCCCGCATTTGCATACGTGTGAGGGAGTTAACCTTAGTCAACCCAAAGTTTGGACCTTATTCTCATAGGATACCTATCTTGAGGGAATTATTCTTAATTAAATACATTAAATGGTCCATTAAAACTCCAAAACAATTTAACGATCATATCAACTTGTTTGACTTTGGTGAAACCCCTTGCATATTATTGTTGTGTGTTCATATTATTTTGCATTCTTTGCATAATCTCCACACTTTGTGTGTTATTCCCTCATCACCCAGTTTGTCCCATCTGCTTGCATAAGTCCTCTCCTCGTGTTACCTGGGTCACATTCGTATTGGCATAAGTTTGTCTGCCCACCTGTCTCAGAGTCTGGTAGCGGTCCTCCCAGGACCACCTCCGTTTTCAGCCTACAAGTTGACTTTATTTCTCTTATTTACCATTATGATGCTCTAAATTATATATTATTTTAGAGTCTCCTTTGACCGCATTTCGAGCCCATTTCTTGACCACTTTTCGAGTCCATTGAGCTTTGGAGGCCTTTAGCTTTGATTCCCCACCTTTCGGGACCGATTCGGGTAGTTCGGGAGGTCGAATGGGCGCCCGGAACTTCCTCGCGTAGGTTCTCTGAAGGCGGTCACCTAGGAGACCGCGTTCATGAGAATGCAGTCACCTAGTAGACCGCCTTCTCATGAACAGAAACTTTTTTTATTTTTTTATTTTTATTTTAATTATTTTTTATAATGTCAAATGACGGTCTTCTTGAGACCGCCACTTTCAAATGACGATCTCCGGAAGACCGTTTCTTCAGTTTTTCGCCTAGAAGCCTCCCGGTCGCCCGCAGTGTAAGATCCCGGATAAATAATAAAGAACAAATTAAAATAATTCAGTTATACATATATACCGGCTTTAACACATTTATTATCTTCTACCATTAATACAAAAAAATATATAAAACATATCAGCTCAAGCCCATATACACGTATAAATTATAAAGCCTATACCCAAAGCAAAGCTTTATATATAAATGGATTTTAATACAAAACCACCCAACCCATGCATCCCACGTGAACCCACTAACAAGTCCACATCTTCCTTATAAACCAAGGCCCACCTACAACCGAACATGTTAAAAACCAAAGACCAACCCAAATATACAAAGTGGCCTTCTCTTTAAACCAAAACCCACGAAGGGGGCCTTCATCCTAATGCCATGCGCTACCCAACCAAAACTCATGCATAAACCCACTGCTACCCGAACCCAACATGCATGGTCGATCGTGCGAACAGATTAGGGTTTTGAGAATGCCAAAAGGGGCATGCGGCTGTGCTTTTGGCAGGAAATAAAATAACGCAAGGAAAGTTTAAAAACCTTCCCGTTACCGAGCGTGAAACCCTCCGGAACCCTGCCCTCGTTCGTTCACCACCCCATTTAGGATTTTCTCTCTATAAAAAAAAAACTTCTACCCATCAAACACAATAACGCATTTGTTACTATCGTTCATTTCTTCTTCCTGCTAGCTGAAACGAGAGGAAGCTTCTTCCCCTTCAACCGGTTCTTCCTCCTGCAACCAAAGCGACCTCTTCTTCCCTTTGTTCCTGCTTGCTGTGAACGTGAGAAGAAGAGTTCTTTCTTCCACTTCTTCATGTTGCTGTGGAAGTGGCAGAGCGTCATCCTCTTCTTCCTTCCCCTACTTGCTGACCTCCTCCTTCCGGATTGCTGTCTGGAGTGCCAACCTCTTTCGGCTCTTCATCCTGCTGGCTGATGCAAGGAGGGGAAGCCTCTGCATCTTCTTCCTTCAAGATCTCCTTCACCCTGTGGTTATCCCGTTGAAACAAAGTACCGTAGTAGCATCAAGTCTTCAACCCGTTCGACATCCGATCTTCTTAAAGGTAGGTTATCTCAAGTTTCGTAGTCCAAACAAAGATAAATCATGATTGTATTGTAGGTTTTCTCAAGTTTCGTAGCCCAAACTAAGTTTACTCATGATTTGAAGCTAAAATCATATATATACATCATGCAGATAGTTCATCGTTGTGTCTCTGTCGAGTTCTGAATTTTTTTGTAATTAGCGACCCTCATCAGGGCGCTAATTCATTTTGACGCCCATCAAAACGGTCGTCAATTCCATATGAATTAATAAATTTCACATGTTAAAAATTTAATATCTATGTAACCAAAAATCTGATTTAATGCATGAATAGAGTTTTGGAATCCTGCTATTTTTCTTGACCTATCCATATATATATTGTCATAAAAATATTTATATTGAAAAATACCACTGTTCATAAATCAATCTGGTGAAAAAAGAAATGACGCCCTTCACCATGTCATTTCTTTGAATTAACGACCCTGCCTAGGGCGTTATATTCATAGAAGATGGCAGCAACCCAGTCGTCAATTAATGAAATTCAAAAAAAATGACCAACGACCAGTCGTCAATTGAACATATGTTAGTTATGAGTTTTTAGCATTAATAGTTGTTCATAGGTATAGAAGTATCCTTTGGCCATGAAAATTTATGGGCATACTATTGGGGTGGAGACCGAGGTAGTGAAAGTGGTTGCACCGTTTTTCGTGCCCCCTATCGTAAGATTCCCCGTCTCTCAACGAAAAATTATTTTGAACGTATAGTTAGGTAGAGTTTTTCGAGCCGGTCATTTCGGTATATTATAAGCTAGATTCCGACATGGTTAGGTATAGAAACGGGAGGTTTGAAATTTAAATTTTTTGAAATAACGACTCAAAAATGGTCGTCACTTTAAAATTTGACGCCACTGTTCCTAGGCGTCAGATTAACTATATATATATATAAGTATATATATATATATCATGTATGCATATCTTTGAAAATCCATTATTATTAAAATATATAACAGAAAATTATGAAAAATATATATTTGGAATCCTTGTATTTTTCTCCTAATTATCATATATTCTTTTTCTTTGAATTATTTTAAATAAATCAATGTGCCTTTTAATGTATGTTTTTGAATTTATTCAATTAAATAGATATAAATGTGAATTCTTGTTAAATAAATTCAGTTAAAAATCATACAATTAACGTCCCTCCAAGAGGACGCTAATTAATAAATGACGCCACCCATGGGCGTCAAATAATATAAGTTTATTTAATTATAGTTAATTATAGAATTGGATGGACATGAATTCTATAATTAACACATTCATGTTCTCACCGTTTTCTCCCGATTTGACCCATACCGCGGGTCTTCTGGCACTCTCATCTCACGTCCGTAGATGGAGTCCATGTTTCATGATTGGTTCACATATACACCTCAACTCTCGGTGACATACGAGCCCTCCGTTGGACATTCCGTTCCTTCGGACTGGCAAGTTAGTCATTGGGACCTCCGTAAGTCTCCTCGTAGCCTTGGATTCCCTCAAGGCCGACTGAGCTGGTTGTACCTCAAACACCTTGAACTTTTGATTACCACGTCATGTGGTAAACCGGCCCTCTCATGGTGCCATCTTGGTCCAGTAGAGAATAATCCTAGCCGGTGGAATGATAATATCCCACTAGGCGGTTTCTTGGATTAAGTCCCTTATAGATGGGGTCAATCTCTCAGCTTGATTCATGTCCCTTGGTTGGTGACGGGTTAGTCATCCACTCAAGTTATCACGGCTACCTAGTTAAGGTACCGACTCTACCCAAGTTATCGACACGTCATGGTTCTCGTTGGTTTTATCATTATCCATTTAATGTTCTTCCTTGAATTCCGTGGAACCTATCCACGAATCTACCTTGATATCCTACATGAGTTTGTTCTTGGAAATCCATGGCTATCACTAAAGTGGTTGTCTAGATATTACATGTAACAATGTCCGCGCATATAGGGCCCGATCTGGTCCCGGGAGGAGCACCCGAAAGTACTTGTGCCCATGGGAGTTATATTGATCACGGTGTGGCATTGCACCGGAGTACTTGCTTGAATCTACGACACTCCACTATCTCTCTCTCGCGTGCTTGACTTGATTGACTTGACATGACTTGCGTGGCCCGGAATGGGCAAAGTACTTGCTTGTTAATAGCCATTATCTCATGACATGAAAAACTTTATTGATATACTCGGTACTTGTTCAAATACTTGAAATCTTGAATACTTGAAATTCCTTATCTTGGATCAACAACACATGGTATTTCCTCTCGTTATCATGTTCAATTCCGTATCGTCCTATTTTACATGTTTTACATGCTAGACTTGCATTTTCATTTGGAAGAAGTAATTACTTAAACCAATTGCTAGTTCTTGAGATATAATTCCTACTGAGCGTTCGCTCACCAAGTTCTTTTCCCCAAACCTTTCAGGTAATACGGACCCTGACTCGGACTCGGATGGGCAGGAGCAAGAGTGACGAGCGTAGAATCTGCAAGCGCCATGCTGCTACACCTTATCATGTCGAGTCGTCTTTAGTTTATTCCTTGGAGGCTTGTCGTTAGATATTTTTTTATGTCAAGAGTTGTTACATTTAAGGCTTGTGGGCCTGATTAGTCCTGGAGTATGTGACTTTGTTTAATGGATTAAGTTGTTATCAATGGTATCAGTCTTTGGTTATGTTTTTTTATTAAAAAAAATTTATCTTATTGCGCACTCTGTTTTGATGTCGAAATTCTACTTGCTCTGATTGACATGATTGATATAAACTCGTCACGTTCTCCCGAGTTCCTTCCACGCTCGGGGCGTGACAGTTTTTGTGGTATCAGAGCCTAGGATTTCAAATTCCTAGGAAACCCAAGTCCAAGGTTAGGTATATTCCTAAACTGTGAGGATGGGTAGCACCATGGGTAAAGTCCTTGTAGGGCTTCCAACTACAGATTCCAACATGAAACTAATTAAGGTTAACTCCTTGTAGGACTATGGCTGCCGAACGCGCACAATGGCGTGAAATGCAACGAACTGTTCAGGGCTTGACCCAGGCCTTACAACAAGTGGCTCAAGGTGGGGCACACCATGGAGCTGGCGACCTCCATCGGAGCTTTAGAAATCTCAACCCTCCGAGATTCTCAGGATCATCAAACACTGAGGATGCGGAAAATTGGATAAAGGAGATCGAGCGAATCTTCCACGTCATGCAATGCGCAGATGGTGAAAAGGTGCTTCTCGCCACGTTCCAACTGGAACGGGACGCTCGTGCTTGGTGGGAGTCCGTCGAGGCCACCTTGCTTGAAAATCATGTTACATGGGCCGAATTTGTCGAGCACTTCAATAGCAAGTATTTCTCCGACCGTGTTCAGGAGAAAAAGGCCGCAGAATTTGCTGCCTTGAAGCAACGATCCCTGTCAGTAGCCGACTACGAAGCCCAGTTCTCCATGCTATCTAGATATGCACCACATTTAGTTTGCACTGAAAAGATGAAGGCAAGAAGGTTCTTAAATGGGTTATGAACTCAGTATATCACCCAGCTCGCTCCCTTGGATATTCAAGTGTACTCAGAGATGGTGCGTCGTACCCAGTTGCTAGAAGATGCCACGGAATTATCTGACAAAATCCGTGGTAAGGATAAAAGGGAAAATGTCACAAGCCCCAACACTTTTAAACCATCTTTCAAAAAGCGGATGACGCGCTCGACACCCGTCGTTTAAAAATGCCGTGCCACAGAAATTTCAAAATTTATACAACCGCACTCACTCACTTAGATGATTTTGAAAATACGAGTAAAGTGGTAAATACGGGTCGATCCCACGGGGAAGGAATATTTTCAATTAAGCATGAGTTGGAAAATACCCTTATGTTTTAGAAAACCAATTGTTTGTATCTTTTGAGTGTGATTAAAATGACATGGAATTAAATTGCAACTTTGAAAACTTTAATTAAAGAATATGAGATGGGTGAAGAAGAGAAATTAGAATAGGTGAAAAGATGAGAGTTTCAAAACTTGACATAGATGAATTTTGATTTCTTTGAAAGTGAAAGAATGCAATTGAAATGAAATTACAATTCTAAATAACAAGAGATAAGTTAAGGAAATTTAGCCAATTTGATGAAGAACGCCGTCGTTTCCACGCCGAGTCTTTGATGAAGATCGCTCCGCCTTGGAAGTCGATGCCGTGAGATGATTGAAGAATGACTACAGCTTTGGGTGTGTGTGAAGAACTTGTGAAGAAAGGTGGATGAATAGAAATGGAAACAAACACAAGTTGAAAATACAACAGAATTCTATGGAAAATAGGGGGTTGAAAGAAATAAAATAACTTAAAAGCTAGAAGGAATTAGAAGAAATGGAATAAATGAAAGTTGTAGAGAATGAAAAGATGAAGAAGTTTGATGAAGAACACAGAAACAGAAAATAAAATGAAGATAGTGAAAAATATGAAAAATCAAGACATATTGGTGCGGATGAACAGTAAAATAGCAGAAATCCGAACAGTACCAAATTAATTCTAACTCACAAACTAAGAAGAATTTGGAGAAGTGGTAGAAGAAGAAAACTTAGATCTACAAGTTCGAAACAACTTTTATGAAGAACTCAGAGTAAAATTATGATTGAAAAAACTTTAAAATGAAGAAATGGCAGAAGGTATCAACTCGGATGAACAGTAATCACATAAAATAGCACTTAATAAAATTAGAAATAACTTTCAACTTAGAAGGAATTGGAAGAAGTGATAGAAAGAGAAGTTGAAGAATACTAAAAAATGAACAACTTTCATGAAGATAAGAAATTGAAATAAGGATCACACAAGCTTGTAAATTGATTATGAAAAGCTAAAAATTGGCTAAGAGTACAATGAAAGTATTCAATACAAACTTAACACAAACTTCAAAACTTAAACATAAAGCTCTCAAAATCTATCCCTACAAAAGTCACAAAGCAAGAACTTCAAGAACACTTACAAATTTGATCAATCCATAACTTGCTACTCCTAGCTAACCTCTTCCTTCACAATTGAACCCCTTTATATAGGGTAACGCATAACCCCTTAGATAGTTTGAACATTCTTGCCAATGTGAACAACTAATTGCTGCTATTTTTAACCCAATATTATGTGCCAACATGTGTTCACACTTGGATATTTTTTTCTGATTTTTATGAATTTTTTTCAATTTTTTATAGCCCTTTTTCTCTTCTCTTTCTCTCTTTCTCTCTCTTTCTCTCTCCTCCGGCGCGTCGCGCCGCCCGCCTCTCTGCGCGTGAGACGCGACCCGCGTGGGCCGCATGTGCGCCGGCTTCCTCTTTCTTCCGCCGCGTGGACCCGCGGTGCGCCGCCGCCTCCGCCTACCGCCGCGTGCCCGCGTGGGCGCTGTGCGCCTGGCTGCCTGGCCTCCTCCTCCACGCGCCTGCAGGAGCGTGTTGACCGTGTGAGCGGGGTTGACCCCCCTCTCGTCGCCCGTGCGCGTGGGCGAACTCCTCCGCCTGCGAGGTGGCGGGATCGAACCCGCTAACCTGCAAAACAAAAAACACACGCACACACACACTATTAGTTATATGTATATAATTTATATATATTATATATAATATACATATTGATATATATATCATATATATCTAAACAAAATCCTAAAAAATTTCAAATCAATTTATATTTTTTTTCTTTTCTTTTTGAACAACTCCAAAATAATATTTATTTTTTTTTCTTTTCATATATATATATATATCTATATGTATATATGTATATAGTTTATTAAGGCCTTAAAAATATCAAATAAATTTATTTTATTATTGTTATTATTATTGTTTTCTTTTTTTCTTTTTGAACAAATCCCTAGGCTTTGGCCCAGTTCCACACATATTTTTTTTTGTATTTTCTTTATTTTCTTATTTTTATTGTTTTGAGTGCTTGTTAAATAAGGAAATATCTTTATTAAAATCATTTAATTCCAGAAAATTAACTATTTTACTCTAAATTAATAATAAGCGTGATAAGTGCATATTTATTATTATTAAAGCCCATAAAAATGTAAATAACATGAATTATGATGGAAAAATACACACTTATCACACCTCCTAACTTACTCATTGCTAGTCCCTTAGCAATGCAAATAATCTCAAAAGATAAGGACTAACAAGAGTTTAAAATAGTCATGCCTTATTTCCAGATCATCGTTCATAGAATCGACTAAAGATTAGGAATCTGGAATCATTATCACATACTAGCCTTATGTAGGAAATTAAGGTACATGATTAAGAATTCTAATCAAAATTCAGTAGCACTTGTGCATGTGAAATGCTAAGTCTACAGTGAAGACAATTGCGTCCCCCATTTGCTATTGCAAGCAAGTGTCCTTCAATTCTGCACTTCTGAATCAGAGCATTAAGCATAATAGCTTTTTGTCTGCCTTATTGCTATGTCCCTTTTTGGGATCTTTTGTATTCGTTTCTTCTCAAAAAAAATTTTATGCACACATGATGCCGCACTACCCGTCACTGTTTTACACGAACCTCAACACGTCTTAGGTGAAGTAGGCCCAGTTACACAAATCAAAGTTCTCTTTTCCTTTTGACGCGAACCTCAACACGTCTTAGGTGAAGTAGGCCCGGTTACTCAGAATCGGAGCATTTTTCATAGTGTTGTTCTCAAAATTTTTCAATTGTGCTTTTGCACTAATAGCATGGCAGAAAGCTTATAAAAGATCTCTTCTTCAAGAAGTGATGAATATTAGATAACATACCCAAAATAGCAGAAGGCTTGTCTTACTTGTTTCTTTAGCGTGCATAGTGAATTTCATTTTTCTAAAGTGCACATGAACTTTAAAAAGATTCTTAAATCAATTTTCCATGGCTAGATTCAATAAATTATCCATCATCCGATTCCCTAGTCTTTTCTATTCTAGAATTACTTTTCATGAGACATGAATCAAGAAACTCCAAATGGGAAAACTTTTATTTAGTGGACAATACAAGATAGCAAGAAAAATTCCCCCCCCAACTTAAATGACATTGTCCTCAATGGCATAAGCAGTAGACAGATTAGAGAAAAAGTAAATAGATAATATGGTTGGGTTGGAAGGATACAACCTGATGGGTGGGGCGAAGTGAGGAAGGCTCCTTCTCCGCTCGGCCGATCAACTGAAACACAACACACTCAAGCAAAAAGTCAAATCACAAAATCTTGGATTCCCTCCCAGAAGCCATTGCTTAGCACAGAAGGAGGGGAACTTACCGTGTCCATGAGTTGCAAAGGGAATCGACTACTGATTTCAACGTGGGTCACGGATCCGGATTTCCCGCAGAAATGTCCCCCTATTTCATGTGTATGCGAAAGGCAGTCACAACGGGACAATGAACACATGGAATCTTTGGGCCGAAAAAGTCAATAAAGCATGCCTCCGACTCGATCACTCCACATGGTAGAGTGGGCGCGAGAGTAAAGGGAGGAGGACTTGTCGCCAAAGCTGTTGCTAAAGGTGACAGGGATAGATGCATATCACCTTCTCTCTATTCCTATAAATACCTCCCTTTCCGCTCAACTTAGGCACATCAAAGGCTTGAGAGTAGATTTTGAGGAGTGAAAGGTTGTAAAGGGAAGTAGTGAGTGTTGCTCAATTTTCAGAATGGAGGGTGAATCTAGCTTCAGAGCAGAAGGTGAGTCCTCTCGCTCCTCGAAGAGGAGCAGATCGGGCAGTAGTTCTAAGAAACTCTCAGAAGTCGAAGGACAACTGAGGGAGAGGACTCTATCACAGCTTGTAAGTGGCGCCTTGCATTCCTTACTTCATGCTTTCGTCTCCTATCTTCCTTTGCAAAGCTCCCATTGCTCATTTTGTATGTATGTGCAGAACGTGATGAGATCGCACATCTCGTGGGAGCTGGTAGTGGCGGCCTATCGAGGTCTCCCGGCCTTCCAAAAGGTGAGGTTAGACGTGATGGGGTTCGGGGCCTTTCTCAGAATTGAGCCGATCAAGCTCGATCTTGTCCTGATCCAAGCACTACGTGAAAGATGGGACCCGGCGAGTCGGGCATTCCTGATGCCTTGGGGGCACATGGTGCCCAGCCTGGAAGACGTGGTTTGGATTACGGGCCTCAAAGTAGATGGGGAAGCAGTGACTGGCGTTACCTATGCGGACTACCGAGAAGGTGCCCAGAAGCTGTTGGGGATGGACTTAGACGGTCGGAAGAACAGGTCAGTAGCTCAGGCATCGATCATGGAGGCATTAGGGCTTACTGACATGCGTCAGCGTGATGATGAATCCCTCGAAGAATTTATGGAAAGGGCCAAAAGAGGTGACCGTGCTGTATATTGCGTGGACACCAGCAACTAGGAGAGGACCAACATGGATCTTAGGAGGTTCCTCCTCTTTCTTTTGGGTAAGTTGCTATTGGGCTCCAAGGGAGACAGTATCCACTGTCGCTTCTTAGAGCTGCTTGTAGACTTGGAAAGAGTAGGACAATATGCCTGGGGAGCTGCCGTGTTGGCACATCTGTTTACAGGTCTGTCGCAAAGGACAGACCGAGAGATGACAATAAGTGGGTTTACGCCCTTCATCCAGGTAAAGAATGTTGTAGTTATTTTATGCCCCTTTTTTTTCTTGAATTTGTTGATATCAATGACACATGATGGTGTTGCTATGGAGCTACTATTACCTTCTAATGGGGAGAGCTCGTCACTGCCGGCCAGTGACGGTCCCGCTTGCTAGACGGTGGAACCCATCATGAGCACAACACCTCTATCCTACCAACTGATGGTGTTAAGGCGGGAGTTGCAAGAGTTCCCTGCAGCGATGGTATGATACTTTTTCTCCCCTTTTTTTTTGGTTTGTTTTTTTATCATCATTTTTTAGCTAACCAAGAGATGCGTACAACCCATCAAAGGTGAATTGGAGGCCTTTCTCGAACATGGTCGATGTTGACCAGCCGTGGGTTATTGGAAGCCGCGCCCGATTCGGACGGGACCTCTGGCTCCATTGCTTGAATGAAATCGAGCCCCTCAGACTGAGATTAGCTATGAGGACCCTAGGGCTGGCCCAGGAATGGGTGGATATGACCATATCTCCCAACGTCGAAAAGCAGACGCGGGGACCGGTAACCTGTGTCGATTGGAGGGTGCGCTTCCCCGAACAATATGAAGACTGGCAAAGGGGTGGCACGCTCGTGGAATCTCAAGCACAAGACAGTGAGGATTACCTACGCCTCTATAGGGCAATGTATGCAGAGAGGCTCCAGCCTGGAGGGCTCGTAGAGGTAAAGTAAAAGAAACCATGTTTTTATCTTGTGCATTTTTTTGTTTTTGATTTTTTTTTTCATTTTGTGAACTCATAAGACATAACTGTAGGATGCCCGTGATACCATAATAATGAACTTACGAGCTCGTTTGGCGGACACGGAGCAAGAGTTGAGTGACACCCGAGCAGCTCTGGATTCGTCAGTAAGTGTTTTTGTGTACACTCCAGGTATGATTCGAGATTCATGGTGCTAACCACTTAATGTCATCTCATGTGGCGCAGCGTGCCCAGCTCGATGCAGTTTCATCTGCGATGGGGGCAGATGGCGTTTCTTCCAGTCTATGGATTCCTACTGCAGAGCTAGATCTACTCCACGAGCAGCTTGCTCATGCCACACAACGTGCTGCGGAGGCAGAAGGGATGCTTTCTGCACATGTGAGGGTTTCACCATTTAATATCCCTTGTGCAAGCATTGCTATATGCCTGAGATGATACGTATGGCAGGAGAAAGAAACACAGGAGGCACTCGCGCTCACCACCCAGAAGGAAGCTAGAATAACTGAGCTGGAAAAGGAACTACATCGTCGTCCTGATGAGGACTCTTCTAGGGACGCTGTGGATCTGAGGATCACCCTTCAGCTGGAAAGAGAAGATAGAGAGAGAGAAAGGGCTGAGAGAGAAAGGGATAGAGACAGAGAGAAGGCTAAGAGATTGGCCGAGAAAGAGGAGAAGAGGGCCCTGGAGGCCCAACTATTTGAATTGAGGACCAGTCTCGGCCTTGCCGATCAATGGCTGAAGGATGGCGAAGAACGCTATCGAAGAGCATGAGAGCGTGGCTTTCGTGTTAGTAGCTTCTTTGCTGCCCCCGCTGATCGGCGCTGGAGAGTGGAGATAGAAAGAGGACCTCAGAGCGGTAGGAATACCGCTACTCTCGGCGTGGGAACACCCTCTAGAGTTTCTTGCCCAGAGAGTGGCAAGACGAGTAATGTGGAGAAAGAGGGTGGAACCTGATGTAATCTCTTTGTTGTTTGTTTTTGTTGTTGAGAGTGGAATAAGATGTTCTATGCTTGGTTCTCTGCTTCTTTTTGGCCTCTCAAATCTTGCACACATCTAGCTTCCAAAAAAAACACTGATTACCACACAAAAATCACTTAAACTTTGGGTTGCCTCCCAAGAAGCGCTAAGTTTTATGTCGTCAGCCAGACACAAGGTAGAGCACTAACCAATGTGTGGCATTCAGAATGAGCCACCACGTGATCTTGTCTTCCTTCAAATTTCAGCCCTTATGCCATTGGAAGGCAAGAGTAAACATGTACGGACCAGGGCTAGAAAGAGGCAGGGCTCGCACATTATTGATTTTAACGTTAACCCTGTGTGTGAGCCAGTTTTCAGCTTTAGGGATCCAGAAATGATCAATGGGCAATTTGTCAAGATCGAGGTGGAACCCTTGCACCATATCAATCCCTTGGTCCCCTTGTCCTGTATCATCTCTCCTGACTAACCCTTTAGTTACTACTTTCTCCACTGAAATTTGGCCAGGCACTTGTGGCGTATGAATAAAATCCTCATCTTTAGCCACGTTCCTCTCAGTAATAGTCTCATGAACTTTAAGGGCATTGATCAACTTGTCGTCCTGAGAGGAAGTTAAATCGAAGATGAATGTGGTTGGCACATCCCCTCAGGTCCTAGAATCTCAAATTGGAGAGGCTCAACTGACAGGGGAATCAAAGTAGAAGGAAGCACTAACTCATTCACAGATTCAGACTTCAATGGATAGGCCTCAGGGGTTAGATCAAATTTGAAATTTTCTAATGAAACCCCTTCATCATACCCTCACTCATCTGAGGATTGTTAACCAAATTGCCCAAAAATGGGGTGGATAGAGGAAATGTAAATGATTCCAGTCCGGCCCTTTCATCATAGGTCAGATCAAATGTGAATCTCTCTACGACGGGCCCCTCATCACACTCCTCACTCAACTGAATATTATCAATCAAATTTTCAAAAATGGGGTCGGTAGATGAAATGTAAACTTTTCTAATAAGGCCCCTTCATCATGTTCTTCCAAGGGAGGAGGATATTCGGAATTTTGTTCCATTAAATCAACAATATTATTACTTACAAAGTAATCCTCCTCTTTATTTATGTCATCAATTGAGTTGTTTGGGCCATTATCCTTTACTGTAGTATTCTCAATCTCAAAACATTCATAGAATGGGGTGATATGATCATCATTATCATTGAAGTCACCCCCTTCTTCCTTTCCTTCCTTCATCATGATATTACATGCGCACTCCCCCTCACTCTCAATAGTGATATCTTGAGCCAAAATGACAGGCAGAAGATCATCATCATTCACATATTGAGGGGGTTGGTTGAATAGTGAAGGAGGGTCATGATAAGTAGACTGAGAGTACATGATTTGAGGTTCAAAGCAATGGCCCGGTGAATCACCCCTAGTATCAATGTTGATTCCGAAATCTGGGTGAGATGAGTTGAGCTGAAGTTGAGGACACAGGGGCCGCCCGTGGCCTTCTTGGGGTGAAAATGTAGACAAATGGGTTTCGATTGTTTGGTCCATCCAAGGAAAATTTAGGTGATTGCTCCAGCCAGACGTAGATTTATCGGAAAGGGTATCACACTGGCGTGGAGAGAATCCTAGGCCATTTTGGACCTGTGCTCGTATGACTGGAGAGAGTCGAGCTATAGTAGGACATTCACTCACATGGTGAGTGAGACTGGCACAGAATTCACAAGCTTTCGTGAAAGTGTGGATTGGGTTTTCAGCCTGTTTGACATGTCCTACGGATTGTTGATGAGATGAGATGGAGGCACGGTTTATCGAATTTTCACTCAAAATTTCAAACAAATCATACGCCTCATCTTCACCTTTGCTTAAAAATGCCCCTCCACAATATATGTCCACCATTTGCCTATCATAATCGATAACCCCTCATAAAATGTAAATATAATTTGCCATTTGGGCAACCCATGGTGTGGACATTGACTTATTAGATCCTTCAATCTCTCCCAAGATTCATGAATTTGCTCTCCCGGACGTTGAGTAAATCCTATAATCGCCTTTCTCATCATGTTGGTCCGGACTATGGGGTACATTTTTTTCAAAAATTCTAACTGCATATCTTCCCAAGACCTGATAATCTTTCCAAAACTCCTTAACCAATATTTTACTTTATCTTTCAATGATAATGGAAATAAGATCAACTTAAGGGCATCATCATTAAAATTTTGAATTTTTATCAGGGAGCAAACTTCTAGAAAATTATCTAGATGCCTATAAGGATTTTCATTGAGATTCACATAAAAAGATGGGAGCATCTGGATGAGACTAGGGCGAATTTCATATTGATCAACAAGAATGTCAGGGAGTTGAATACAGGTTGAGGGATTGTAAGTAGAAGGAATAAAGTGCTTCAGCATAGGCGCGGGTTTGTTATTTTATTTTTTTGAAATTTTTTTTTATGCAAACACAAACAAATTAACACAAATTATCTAATGACCTAGATGCGACTCAGACCTACAAATAGGGTTTCACAAAGTAACTAAAGTGCAACTGAAGTTCACCCTCAATATTTCCACCGGCCAGGTAAGGGGTGGGGTAGTGGGAGGCTCTCCCTACTTTCGTAGGGACCTAATTATGTCAAACCACTAGCCCGCTTAAGGCGTTTGCCGTCCGACCGTCTTGCCTTAGGCACCGATTTTCACAAGAGGGTAAACTCAAATCGTACTAAAATCACAGTGTGATCCTAGGGCCAATGTTTACTGACTTTTATTTAAGGCGTAGGTCATGCAAAGATGCAAGGGAAATGTGGTTTGTGGGCTAAGGAAGGGTGATGAAATCCCACCTTATGTTATTTAAAGGTAGTGCCCTTAGAATATTTTGAAATGAAATGCTCACCACAATTTCAAACAAGGGGTTCTTATGCAATATGCATGCCATAATCGGATAAGTAGAACGTACCTTGCCCCTCGCAATCTTCCAAATGCAATGACAGGAATTAAACAAAGAAAAATTCTATGCTAAATGATGCATGACCTAGAACATGTTGTGTTTGGTTTCTATTCTTGGAATGAAATTTTTTTTTGTATTTTGGTGCAAGTATTTTTTTTTTATTTAATGAACCTATCTAGCCAACACAAGAATTGCTTTTGTTTTGATGTTTTTTTTATTTTTATAGAGTTTTCAAGAATTTTACAGATTTTTGTTAAAGATTTTTCAGAAAGTGGAAAAACAGAACCTGTTCCTACGTTTCTGCCCTTTAGCTTCAGGTATGAGTTTCTTCTTTCCTTGATTTTTTTGATTTGTTTTCTTTTTCCTGCAAAATAAAAATAGCAAAATCAATATACAAATATACACATCAAACACAAGAATATCCCAACATGCAAAAATTCCATCTCCGGCAACGGCACCAAAAAATTGATGCGCTCGACACCCGTCGTTTAAAAATGCCGTGCCACATAAATTTCAAAATTTATACAACCGCACTCACTCACTTAGATGATTTTGAAAATACGAGTAAAGTGGTAAATACGGGTCGATCCCACGGGGAAGGAATATTTTCAATTAAGCATGAGTTGGAAAATATCCTTATGTTTTAGAAAACCAATTGTTTGTATCTTTTGAGTGCGATTAAAATGACATAGAATTAAATTGCAACTTTGAAAACTTTAATTAAAGAATATGAGATGGGTGAAGAAGAGAAATTGGAATAGGTGAAAAGATGAGAGTTTCAAAACTTGGCATAGATGAATTTTGATTTCTTTGAAAGTGAAAGAATGCAATTGAAATGAAATTACAATTCTAAATAACAAGAGATAAGTTAAGGAAATTTAGCCAATTTGATGAAGAACGCCGTCATTTTCACGCCGAGCCTTTGATGAAGATCGCTCCGCCTTGGAAGTCGACACCGTGAGATGATTGAAGAATGACTACCGTTTTGGGTGTGTGTGAAGAACTTGTGAAGAAAGGTGGATGAATAGAAATGGAAACAAACACAAGTTGAAAATACAACAGAATTCTATTGAAAATAGGGGGTTGAAAGAAATAAAATAACTTAAAAGTTAGAAGGAATTAGAAGAAGTGGAATAAATGAAAGTTGTAGAGAATGAAAATATGAAGAAGTTTGATGAAGAATACAGAAACAGAAAATGAAAGGAAGACAGTGAAAAATATGAAAAACCAAGACATATTGGTGCGGATGAACAGTAAAATAGCAGAAATCCGAACAGTACCAAATTAATTCTAACTCATAAACTAAGAAGAATTTGGAGAAGTGGTAGAAGAATAACACTTAGATCTACAAGTTAGAAACAACTTTCATGAAGAACTCAGAGTAAAATTATGATTGAAAAAACTTCAAAATGAAAAAATGGCAGAAGGTATCAACTCGGATGAACAGTAATCACATAAAACAACACTTAAGAAAATTAGAAATAACTTTCAACCTAGAAGGAATTGGAAGAAGTGACAGAAAGAGAAGTTGCAGAATACTCAAAAATGAACAACTTTCATGAAGACAAGAAATTGAAATAAGGATCACACAAGCTTTTAAATTGATTATGAAAAGCTAAAAATTGGCTAAGAGTACAATGAAAGTATTCAATACAAACTTAACACAAACTTCAAAACTTAAACATAAAGCTCTCAAAATCTATCCCTACAAAAGTCACAAAGCAAGAACTTCAAGAACACTTACAAATTTGATCAATCCATAACTTGCTACTCCTAGCTAACCTCTTCCTTCACAATTGAACCCATTTATATAGGGTAACACATAACCCCATAGATAGTGTGAACATTCTTGCCAGTGTGAACAACTAATTGCTGCTATTTTTCACCCAATATTATGTGCCAACATGTGTTGCACACTTGGACATTTTTTTCTGATTTTTTTGAATTTTATTCAATTTTTTATAGCCCTTTTTCTCTTCTCTTTCTCTCTTTCTCTCTCCTCCGGCGCGTCGCGCCGCCCGCCTCTCTGCGCGTGAGACGCGACCCGCGTGGGCCGCGTGTGCACCGACTTCCTCTTTCTTCCGCCGCGTGGACCCGCGGTGCGCCACCGCCTCCGCCTACTGCCGCGTGCCCGCATGGGCGCTGTGCGCCCGGCTGCCTGGCCTCCTCCTCCACGCGCCTGCAGGCGCGTGTTGACCGTGTGAGGGGGGTTGACCCCCCTCTCGTCGCCCTTGTGCGTGGGCGAACTCCTCCGCCTGCAAGGTGGCGGGATCGAACCCGCTAACCTGCAAAACAAACAACACACGCACACACACACTATTAGTTATATGTATATAATTTATATATATTATATATAATATACATATTGATATATATATCATATATATCGAAAAAAAATCCTAAAAAATGTCAAATCAATTTATATTTTTTTTCTTTTCTTTTTGAACAACTCCAAAATAATATTTATTTTTTTTTTCTTTTCATATATATATAGATATATATATATATGTATATATGTATATAGTTTATTAAGGCCTTAAAAATATCAAATAAATTTATTTTATTATTGTTATTATTATTGTTTTCTTTTTTTCTTTTTGAACAAATCCCTGGGCTTTGGCCCAGTTCCACACATATATTTTTTTTTGTATTTTCTTTATTTTCTTATTTTTCTTATTTATAGTGCTTGTTAAATAAGGAAATATCTTTATTAAAATCATTTAATTTCATAAAATTAACTATTTTACTCTAAATTAATAATAAGCGTGATAAGTGCATATTTATTATTATTAAAGCCCATAAAAAATGTAAATAACATGAATTATGATGGAAAAATACACACTTATCAGCGGACCAATAATAGAGGCGAACCCTCCAAGGAGAAGAAATTCAAGAAGGGCAACAACAAACCTTTCTCCATCACGGCACCGCCAAAGGGGAAATGTAAATATTGCGACAAGCCGGGTCATCAGGCTGCGGAATGCTGGAGAAGGCTCGGAGCATGCCTTCGTTGTAGGAGTAAAGAACACCGTATTCCCGACTGTCCAATGATGAACGAGCAAAGTGAGCCGGAGACAAAGGAAGAGAAGCGTCCGGCAAAGAAGCAAGGACGTTTACAAGCTCTCCAAGAGACGGAACCAACCGAGGGTGGGTTGGTGGAAGGTATTTTGATTGTCTGCTCTAAATCTGCTCAAGTACTGTTTGATACTGGTGCCACACATTCTTTTGTTTCAAAGAAATTTGCTGCTTCATTCTCTATGGAACCTGAATGGATAAACTTGGTGATTTTTACCCCGTTAGGGAATGAGTCTGATGTCACTTTCCATTACCCAAACTGTAAGATTATAGTTAAAGGTCACAACTTACCTGCATATTTAATATGCTTAGACTTGAAGGAGTACGATGTAATTTTAGGGGCTGATTGGCTATCCACCCACCGGGCAACTGTAGACTGCCGAAATGGAAAAGTAACTTTTGTGGATTACCCGGAGTTAACTTACATTACCCCCCGGAAGAGATCACCAGTCATCTCTGCTCTTCGAGCCCACAAACTTATCAACAAAGGATGCGAGGCATTCTTAGCATTTGTAACTGCCACGGAGGCTAAGGTAGCTAGACTAGAAGACATTCAAGTGGTTCGGGAGTTTCCCGATGTTTTCCCTGAAGACTTGCCTAGTTTGCCACCAGAGAGAGAGGTCTCATTCACTATAGACCTTGTTCCGGGTGCCGGACCTGTTTCCAAAGCACCCTACAGAATGTCCCCCGCAGAATTGAAAGAATTGAAGGAGCAGCTTATGGAGCTATTGAAGAAAGGATTTATCAGACCAAGTACTTCCCCATGGGGAGCACCAGTATTGTTCGTCAAGAAGAAGGATGGATCGATGAGGCTGTGCATTGATTATCGGCAGCTGAACCACCTCACTATCAAAAATAAATATCCACTGCCGAGGATCGATGAACTCTTCGATCAGATTTCTGGAGCAAAGTATTTCTCAAAAATTGATCTTCGATCAGGTTATCACCAATTAAGGATCAAGGTCGAGGATATTCACAAAACTACATTCCGAAGCAGGTACGGGCATTATGAATTTACTGTTATGCCTTTTGGACTAACAAATGCCCCTGCAGCTTTTATGCAGCTTATGAATAGCATCTTTAGACCGCATCTGGACAAATTTATTATGGTTTTTATCTATGATATCCTGATATATTCGAAGTCTGAAGAGGAGCATGAAGTGCATTTGAGGATAGCATTACAGATATTGAGGGATAATCAATTATATGCCAAATTTAGCAAATGCGAGTTTTGGCTTGAAGAAGTGTCCTTCTTAGGACACGTAATTTCAAAGGATGAAATCTCAGTGGACCCCGCAAAGGTCGAAGCAGTAAGGAACTGGGAACAACCGACAAATGCAACAGAAATTAGGAGTTTCCTGGGTCTTGCTGGTTATTACCGGTGTTTTATTAAGAACTTCTCGAAGATTGCAGTACCACTCACCAGGCTGACTCGCAAGGAAGTGCCATATGAGTGGAATGAGGAATGTGAACAAAGCTTCCAAATATTGAAGGACTGTTTGACCACTGCTCCGGTCTTGGCCCTTCCTATTGAAGGAGAGAAGTACGAGGTATATACCGATGCTTCCGGTATTGGCCTCGGTTGTGTATTAATGCAACTGGGAATAGTTATTGCATACTCTTCTAGGCAGTTGAAGAAGCATGAAGAAAACTACCCGGTGCATGACTTGGAGTTGGCCGCGGTAGTATTTACACTAAAAATCTGGAGACACTACCTCTACGGAGAACAATTCATAGTATTCTCCGATCATAAGAGCCTCAAATATCTGTTCTCTCAGAAGGAGCTTAATATGAGACAACGTCGATTGCTAGAATATTTAAAAGACTTTGATTTCACTATTCAATATCACCCCGGTAAAGGGAATTTGGTAGCTGATGCCTTGAGTCGAAAGCCGAGAGCCCTTATAGCCAGCTGTATGATAGGGGAATGGAAACTATTAGAGGAATTCTCTAGATTAAATATAAGCACGGACCAGAAAGACGGGTGTATTACTCTCTCTCACATGAGTGTGCATCCGGACTTGCTATCCGAAATCAAGAAGTTGCAAGATGAAGATCCTGGAATGATTGAAATCAGGGAGAAACTAGATCAAAGAACTGAGTTCAAGCAGGCAGTTGATGAAAGACTATTGTTTCAGGAAAGGACATGTGTCCCGGACTGTCCTGAGTTGAAAAAGAAAATTCTAGATGAAGCTCACCGCTCTAGGTATACCATTCATCCTGGAGCAACTAAGATGTACAAAGATTTAAAAAGAACTTTCTGGTGGCCGAACATGAAGAGGGAGGTAGCAGACTTTGTATCTCGCTGTCTCACGTGCCAACAAGTAAAAGCGGAATACCAAAGACCCGCCGGAAAGTTACACCCCCTTGATATTCCCAAATGGAAATGGGAAGGAATTGGTATGGATTTCATCATGGGATTGCCTAAATCTAGAGGCGGACATGATGGTATTTGGGTAATCATCGACCGACTGACCAAGTCGGCGCATTTCTTGCCAATTAAAAGTTGATGGTCGGTTGATGTTTTGGCCGCATTGTATATTAAGGAGATCATGAGGTTGCATGGAGTCCCAACATCGATCGTGTCTGACCGAGACCCTCGCTTCACTTCTCATTTCTGGAAGGGTCTACAACACTCTTTGGGGACAAAGCTCAATTTCAGTACTGCTTTCCACCCCCAGACTGATGGTCAGACCGAGAGAACAAACCAAATAGTTGAAGACATGTTACGAGCTTGCATTATTGACTTTGGCGGAGGTTGGCATGATCATTTACCCCTAGCCGAGTTTGCATACAACAATAGTTATCAAGCCAGTATACAGATGGCTCCATTTGAAGCCTTATACGGCAGGAGTTGCCGATCTCCTATATGCTGGGATGAGGTTGGCAAGAAGCAACTACTAGGGCCAGATATGGTAAGAAACACAACGGAAAAGGTTGAACTTATCCGAGAAAGACTCAAAGTAGCACAATCCAGGCAGAAATCTTATGCAGATAATCGAAGAAGGGAACTAGAGTTCCAAGTTGGAGACCATGTTTACCTCAAGGTCTCACCCGGTCGAGGAATAAGAAGGTTCGGAGTTAAAGGTAAGCTCACACCGAGATTCATTGGCCCATTCGAAATATTGGAAAGAGTTGGCGAAGTAGCCTATCGTCTTGCTTTACCTCCTCAACTGTCGGAAGTGCACAATGTGTTCCACATTTCCATGCTGAAGAAATATGTGCACGACCCTTTCCACGTCATTGATCATAGTAACTTAGTGATTCAAAGGGACCTCACCTATGAACAAAAATCAATGAAGATTCTCGATCGAGAGGTCCGAGTCTTAAGAAACAAGACCATTCCCATGGTAAAAGTGCAGTGGAACAAATGCTTGGAGCAAGAAGCTACATGGAAAACTGAGGAATCTATGCGAAGGAGATAACCGGAATTGTTCTAAACTGTAAGTACTCTATACCCTCCATGTCTCCATTCACGCAATTGAATTTGGGGACCAAATTCTTTTAAGTGGGGGAAGGTGTAAGACCCTGGATAAATCATAAAGAACAAATTAAAATAATTCAGTTATACATATATACGGGCTTTAACACATTTATTATCTTCTACCATTAATACAAAAAAAAAAATAAAACATATCAGCTCAAGCCCATATATACGTGTAAATTATAAAGCCCATACCCAAAGCAAAGCTTTATATATAAATGGATTTTAATACAAAACCACCCAACCCATGCATCCCACGTGAACCCACTAACAAGTCCACATCTTCCTTATAAACCAAGGCCCACCTACAACCGAACATGTTAAAAACCAAAGACCAACCCAAATATACAAAGTGGCCTTCTCTTTAAACCAAAACCCACGAAGGGGGCCTTCATCCTAATGCCATGCGCTACCCAACCCAAACTCATGCATAAACCCACTGCTACCCGAACCCAACATGCATGGTCGATCGTGCGAACAGATTAGGGTTTTGAGAATGCCAAAAGGGGCATGCGGCTGTGCTTTTGGCAGGAAATAAAATAACGCAAGGAAAGTTTAAAAACCTTCCCGTTACCGAGCGTGAAACCCTCCGGAACCCTGCCCTCGTTCGTTCACCACCCCATTTAAGATTTTATCTCTATAAAAAAAAAACTTCCACCCATCGAACACATAAACCCATTTGTTGATGTCGTTCATTTCTTCTTCCTGCTAGCTGAAACTAGAGGAAGCTTCTTCCCCTTCAACCGGTTCTTCCTCCTGCAACCAAAGCGACCTCTTCTTCCCTTTGTTCCTGCTTGCTGTGAACGTGAGAAGAAGAGTTCTTTCTTCCACTTCTTCCTGTTGCTGTGGAAGTGGCAGAGCGTCATCCTCTTCTTCCTTCCCCTACTTGCTGACCTCCTCCTTCCGGATTGCTGTATGGAGCGCCAACCTCTTCCAGCTCTTCATCCTGCTGGCTGACGCAAGGAGGGGAAGCCTCTGCATCTTCTTCCTTCAAGATCTCCTTCACCATGTGGTTATCCCGTTGAAACAAAGTACCGTAGTAGCATCAAGTCTTCAACCCGTTTGACATCCGATCTTCTTAAAGGTAGGTTATCTCAAGTTTCGTAGACCAAACAAAGATAAATCATGATTGTATTGTAGGTTTTCTCAAGTTTCGTAGCCTAAACTAAGTTTACTCATGATTTGAAGCTAAAATCATATATATACATCATGCAGATAGTTCATCGTTGTGTCTCTGTCGAGTTCTGAATTTTTTTGTAATTAGCGACCCTCATCGGGGCGCTAATTCATTTTGACGCCCATCAAAACGGTCGTCAATTCCATATGAATTAATAAATTTCACATGTTAAAAATTTAATATCTATGTAACCAAAAATCTGATTTAATGCATGAATAGAGTTTTGGAATCCTGCTATTTTTCTTGACCTATCCATATATATATTGTCATAAAAATATTTATATTGGAAAAATACCACTGTTCATAAATCAATCTGGTGAAAAAAGAAATGACGCCCTTCACCATGTCATTTCTTTGAATTAACGACCCTGCCTAGGGCGTTATATTCATAGAAGATGGCAGCAACCCAGTCGTCAATTAATGAAATTCAAAAAAAAATGACCAACGACCAGTCGTCAATTGAACATATGTTAGTTATGAGTTTTTAGCATTAATAGTTGTTCATAGGTATAGAAGTATCCTTTGGCCATGAAAATTTATGGGCATACTATTGGGGTGGAGACCGAGGTAGTGAAAGTGGTTACACCGTTTTTCGTGCCCCCTATCGTAAGATTCCCCGTCTCTCAACGAAAAATTATTTTGAACATATAGTTAGGTAGAGTTTTTTGAGCCGGTCATTTCGGTATATTATAAGCTAGATTCCGACATGGTTAGGTATAGAAACGGGAGGTTTGAAAATTTAAAATTTTTGAAATAACGACTTTAAGCTAGATTCCGACTTTAAAATTTGACGCCACTGTTCCTAGGCGTCAGATTAACTATATATATATATATATATATATATATATATATATATATATATATATATATATATATATATATATATATATATATATATATGAAAATCCATTATTATTGAAATATATAACAGAAAATTATGAAAAATATATATTTGGAATCCTTGTATTTTTCTCCTAATTATCATATATTCTTTTTCTTTGAATTATTTTAAATAAATCAATGTGCCTTTTAATGTATGTTTTTGAATTTATTCAATTAAATAGATATAAATGTGAATTCTTGTTAAATAAATTCAGTTAAAAATCATACAATTAACGTCCCTCCAAGAGGACGCTAATTAATAAATGACGCCACCCATGGGCGTCAAATAATATAAGTTTATTTAATTATAGTTAATTATAGAATTGGATGGACATGAATTCTATAATTAACACATTCATGTTCTCACCGTTTTCTCCCGATTTGACCCATACCGCGGGTCTTCTGGCACTCTCATCTCACGTCCGTAGATGGAGTCCATGTTTCATGATTGGTTCACATATACACCTCAACTCTCGGTGACATACGAGCCCTCCGTTGGACATTCCGTTCCTTCGGACTGGCAAGTTAGTCATTGGGACCTCCGTAAGTCTCCTCGTAGCCTTGGATTCCCTCAAGGCCGACTGAGCTGGTTGTACCTCAAACACCTTGAACTTTTGATTACCACGTCATGTGGTAAACCGGCCCTCTCATGGTGCCATCTTGGTCCAGTAGAGAATAATCCTGGCCGGTGGAATGATAATATCCCACTAGGCGGTTTCTTGGATTAAGTCCCTTATAGATGGGGTCAATCTCTCAGCTTGATTCATGTCCCTTGGTTGGTGACGGGTTAGTCATCCACTCAAGTTATCACGGCTACCTAGTTAAGGTACCGACTCTACCCAAGTTATCGACACGTCATGGTTCTCGTTGGTTTTATCATTATCCATTTAATGTTCTTCCTTGAATTCCGTGGAACCTATCCACGAATCTACCTTGATATCCTACATGAGTTTGTTCTTGGAAATCCATGGCTATCACTAAAGTGGTTGTCTAGATATTACATGTAGCAATGTCCGCGCATATAGGGCCCGATCTGGTCCTGGGAGGAGCACCCGAAAGTACTTGTGCCCATGGGAGTTATATTGATCACGGTGTGGCATTGCACCGAAGTACTTGCTTGAATCTACGACACTCCACTATCTCTCTCTCGCGTGCTTGACTTGATTGACTTGACATGACTTGCGTGGCCCGGAATGGGCAAAGTACTTGCTTGTTAATAGCCATTATCTCATGACATGAAAAACTTTATTGATATACTCGGTACTTGTTCAAATACTTGAAATCTTGAATACTTGAAATTCCTTATCTTGGATCAACAGCACATGTTATTTCCTCTCGTTATCATGTTCAATTCCGTATCGTCCTATTTTACATGTTTTACATGCTAGACTTGTATTTTCATTTGGAAGAAGTAATTACTTAAACCAATTGCTAGTTCTTGAGATATAATTCCTACTGAGCGTTCGCTCACCAAGTTCTTTTCCCCAAACCTTTCAGGTAATACGGACCCTGACTCGGACTCGGATGGGCAGGAGCAAGAGTGACGAGCGTAGAATCTGCAAGCGCCATGCTGCTACACCTTATCATGTCGAGTCGTCTTTAGTTTATTCCTTGGAGGCTTGTCGTTAGATATTTTGTTATGTCAAGAGTTGTTACATTTAAGGCTTGTGGGCCTGATTAGTCCTGGAGTATGTGACTTTGTTTAATGGATTAAGTTGTTATCAATGGTATCAGTCTTTGGTTATGTTTTTTTTTTAAAAAAATTTATCTTATTGCGCACTCTGTTTTGATGTCGAAATTCTACTTGCTCTGATTGACATGATTGATATAAACTCGTCACGTTCTCCCGGGTTCCTTCCGCGCTCGGGGCGTGACACCCAGTCTCCTGGCGGTCATCCGTATGACCGTTTCTTCAAATGGCGGTCCCTGCATGACCGTTTCTTCAAATGGCGGTCTTGCGATAGATCATTTTCTCAGAACAGATTCCAGATGATTCCGAACTCCGATTTCTTTACCGCAGGACTCTTTGGACTCCTATTTGACACCATTTTCGAGGGAGATAAGCCTCCACCTCGGTTTCAATTGATCTGGGACTCTTACCCTTGCTATTATCTTGAGGCTTATGCATCTAAATCTCTGAAATTGGGTGTTTATCTCAGAATTCAAACCCTAGAGTTTCTGCACTCCTATAAATAGAACCCAATTCGCAGTGCGCGAAGGGGGGCTCTTTCTTGGTTCGGGGCGAAGCCATGCTACATCTCTAACTCGTTTCTTTGACCCCATCCTACAGATGGAAGTATTGACTTTAATTTTTACGCTCAATGGCTCATTTTCTTCGTCTCTTCTCCTAGTTCTCGTCCTCCACTTTTCCAAAATCATCACGATTTTCAATTTTCTACTACGTCTGCATTTTTCACCATTTTGCATGGCATATTCCCACAATTGTGCTGTGTGATTTTTTCAATCTCTTTGTTTCATTCTCATCACAACACACACACCTATCATTTGCACCCATTTACAGAGATTAAAAACCCTCCCCCCGGTGCGTTCTCCCTCAATTTCTCACCCTATTTACACATACGAGACTGGATGCTACACTTCATGTTTCTAATGGGTTTCCCTTGTTGTTTGGCTTTGTTTTGCAGGAGAGCATGAGCATGACGTGAGGCCCTCTTCCTCTAGCCAACTGGAAGGAGAGGAGGTGACATCCACATCGTTCCTCGCACCCCATTCATCAAGCGCGATCACGTTGTAGCAGTCTGTGGACACCGAAATTCTCACCCTATGTTTACATATAAGAGAATAAAGAAGAGAAGAAAAGATGAAAAGATGAAAAGAAGAAAAGGAAGGCCACTGAAGCGGTGAGGCCACCCCTTGGCCTTAAAATGGTGAGGCCCAAACGCCTCCAGCGGCACACCCAAAAGCCCTCTCCAGCGGCACACTAAACACCTCCAGTGGCACACCTCCCCAGCCCTCTCCAGCGACACACTAAACACCTCCAGCGGCACACCTCCCCAGCCCCTCCAGTGGCACACTAAGTGCCTCCAGCGGCACACCTCGTCAGCTACCCCAGCGACACGTGGCATGCCCTTCTTCGTCTGGTGAAGTGTTCCATCGTTTGGACCGACACGACCGGCGGCAAATATAGCGGTCACTGCTCGTTACCCTTGGCGCGCAGTGGAATCACGTCGAGGCCAGCTCCGAACTGCCTAGATGTCAACGACGGGCTAAGGCAAGCAGACATTCCCTGCTCAAAGGCAAGACCGGGGTCAACCTCGCATTGATCTGGATCGCTAGTGACGTCAACACCAGCAGAGGTATAAAAGCCTCTCACGGCGAAGAGAGAAGAGAGGCTGGCTGTCCACAGAGGCAGAACGAAGAAGATAGGAAGAGAAGAAGAAGAAGAAGACCAAAAGAGGGGAAGAGAGAGGAAGTCTGCTACTCCACCCATCACCATCTGTGTGAAGGGAAGAAGAAGAAGAAGGAAAGAGAGAAGAGAAGAAGAGAGGAGGGGTGGAGCCTGGGAGGGGAGGAGCTAGTGCTCCATCCCCCTCCCCCTTGTTGTATCTTGTCCCCTCCGTTCTTTTATTTGCTTTCTTAGAATGTATTAGCCCTCTGAGCTGTACCATTTTTTTGCAAGAATAGAAGAAAGTTTTTTTTTGGTGTTCATGTGTAATGTCCCGAGCTTTTTTGGATATTTTTCGGATTCGGATCCGTGGGTTTCGGATCACTTTTGGGGGTCCCGGAGCTTGTTTTATGGTTTATACGTATTTTTCCCTGACGGACCTGCGGAATGTGTTTGCGAGTGAACCGTTGCGTTCTCCTACTCCGAGACGGTACCAGCGCGTTGTGCGTGTTTCGAGGATCACGAAAACATATTTGTCTATTTTTCAATATTGTTGGCATTTTTTGAATTTTCTATAAATACCCCCATATTTTCCTTTTCTTTTTCTTCTTTTCTTCTTCTTCTTTCTTCTTTCCCATTGGAGACCCCCGCTTCCCCACCCTTGTGACCGTTGGCCCCCTCTCTTCCCTGGGCGTCCGTGAGCGCGACTTCCTCCCTTCGGCGGTGGCGTGGTCACGACGGCAGTGACGAGGCGGGCTTGGCGGTGGTGATTCGCGGTGTGGGGGCGGCGTTCGTGCGCGGCCGAGAACGGAGATCGGCGGCTTCCCAGCGGTTTTCGGGCTTCATTAAGGTAAGGGACGGATCCTTGCCCTCTTTACAGCATTCCCCGTGATTTGTAGGACGAGGGGAGGCCGAGAGTGGGTTATTTCGTGCCAGGAAGGGAATTTCCATGTCGAGGGTTTGAGTGCCAGATCCGTTGATTCTTGGACTTTTTGACCAATATAAGGGCTTAGATGCATGCTAGGAAGGTTGGGGGAGGTTCCCCCTTTTTTTTTCCCTTCACATGGGGGTGAATGGGGCGTGGGATCGAGTTTTCCGCAGGAACTGCGCGAACCGGGCTCGGCCCGTTATCGCGCTATGTCCTAGGGGCACGTTCTTGCCGAACGCACTGCGTCGTTCGAGCGCATTCATCGAGGAAGATGAACAGTTTGGCGGTTCAGGTCACGCTCATCATCTCGAGTGCGTCCTTATCGCGCTAGGGTTGGGGAGCACATTTTTGGAGATCGCGCTCGCCACCACGAGTGCGTTCTTCCCTTGTCACGCTCACCTCTGCGAGCGCGTTCTTGGAGAACGTGCTCACCTCTGCGAGCGTGTTCTTCAGTTGTCGCACTGCAGGACCTGAGCGCGACAATGTTGCGCCCAGGGGCCCGAGCGCGTTCTTCTCCCCCTCGAGCTGTGTTTCTTTCTGGCAGTTTAGCCTCCGGCCGAGTGAGCTTTTGGGTCCTGTTGGGGTGTGTGGCCCGAGGGTTGCCATGGGCACCCAGTGTGAGCCACAGGGGTGCCCAGGGGTCCCCGGTGTATCAGTTACCTCGGTAGGGGTGCCACATGACTTGAGGGACAATCAGACATCGTACGTGTCCCCGGCATCCGTACCCTCCTTTTCAGTCACCGAGAGTCTGTGTCTGTATGGAGGGTGGCCTTCGCGTTTTGCCAATGTGTAGTTTGTGGTTTCATGAGTCGAGTCTCACCTCTGGTGACATGTCCACTGGTCGTAGCCTTCTTACGGCACGCGTGTGCTGACCCACCCAGGAGTGGTGGAGCGGCTGACGCGAGAGAGACGATTGTTAGAC